>JAJJWO010000042.1:78364-88574 GCA_021655895.1 Fusarium sp. NRRL 66739
TCTCATACTTTCGTGAGACATGCATTTGCCTATGGTCCCGATAGCCAAAAGCCGTCCTGTTCTGATGTTCAAGGTATTGGAACGGGAAGTATTCCTTTTCCAGGATGCTTGGGTTGGTGAGTCCCGCGGCACAATTTTTGATCTTCAAGCTTGTCCAGGTGGCGAGCGCTCTCTCTTTTTCATTGCATTTACCGGCTTGCTGGTGGTGCGAAGAAGAAGTCGTTTTGTTCCTATATTGTTAGTTGTCATGGTTCTCGCCTGTGGCCAAACTGCCATGCTCTAATGCCGCGGATAGAGGAGGAGAGAGTGTTTTTTTAGGCAAATTCTGCTCAAATTTCATCGAATATCTTCGTCCTGTCGTCTTTGTCTGATTGGGTGCAGAGACATTCGTTTGTATTGCTCTTCTCTCATACTTTCGTGAGACATGGTATTTTTTTGGCTATGATCCCGATACCCAAAAGCCGTCCTATTCTGTTGTTCAAGGTATTGGAATGGTGAGTATTCCTCCTCCAGGATGCTTGGGTAAGTCCAGCGGCACGGTTTGAGACTGACGTGGTCATTGTATTTATACCTGGGCGGTGTGGAGGTGCGATGTTAAAGTTGGACAGTCTGTCATGTTGACATGTTTGTTATATGCATGCGTACCACCTCATGCTTGAGTGAAGTTTATGTATTAGTGTATTACCTGCGTCTAACTTTTGCGTCGCATCATATCCCATGCATCATGCATCCTTCAGGCCTTTTCAACCTCATTCACCTTGACCCCATTGGCCTTTTCGGCTCCCTTGACCCCATTTGCGCTTGATCCATTTGCCCCTACGGCCCAACTCGGTACAAGCTTCTCCTCAGGAAACCTCTTTGCAAACATACCTAGCGCCTTGATTGTAAAGGTAAACTTGTAGTTGGGGTACGAGATCATGCACGACTTGTTAAAGACGCCCTCGATGGCCTCCTGCAGCCACTCTCCGTTGGGCTGCTGTCGGTCCATAATGAACTGAATACCCCTCCTTAGGGGTTCAACGTGAGGATACTCTGCTTCCATCAGACCGATCAAGGCCCACGCTGTCTGCACCACAAGGGAGCCTGAAGGGTGCTCGTGGTATTCCATTGTTTCGCACGCCTGTTTTGTTAGCAAATGCCTGGGAACATTACATGGAATAACATACTTTGTAACTTTCTGACCAGCCGCCATCGTCTCTCTGCTTGGAGATGAAGAAATCGCAGCCGCGTCTCGCGTTATCTCCCGTGGCGTATGTTTGTCCAACGTGCCTCATGCTCTCAAGGGCAAACATGCCTGCGTAGGTGAAGCAGATGCCCCAGCTGCCGTACCAGCTGCCGTCTGGTCGCTGGTTGGTCTTGATCCAGTCGGTGGCCGTTCGGATCAGAGCCTTGACCTCGTCAGGGCGATAGTCTGGCCAATGCTTGTTGAACATGGACAACGCTGTTACACAAGCCGTTGTGCATTCTGGGTAATCGTACTCGATCATGATGCGACCGAATACCTCTGCGGCATTCAGCATTTCTAACCATTCACCTCCTCTTCGCCTCTCGTAAGAAGACATGCCACCGTTGTCGTTTTGATATAATAGTAGGGTATCGACAGCGTCGAAAATCCGTCGGTCGTCGAGGACCTGGGGAAGACCCCCTACCTTTTGTAAAAGGATGATCGCTTTCAGCGCTTCCGAAATACAATCGCTGACACCGTAGCCCTGGTCCCTGTTGCTAAACGGCCAGCCGCCTTTTCGGGGTTGGCGATAGCACACTTCTTGGTCGACACAGTTCTCCCTGATCTGCTGACGCTCCAGATAATGCAGTGATTTCATCAACATTGGCCGATACTTCTCATCATTGTGGAGACCCGCCTCAAAAACTGCTTGGATCAAGAATGCTGTGTCCCAGCACTGAACACCGTTCGTGCCATTCACAAGCATTCCCTCGTCCTTAACCCATATAAACTCCTCAAGACGCTCGATATGCCTCTTGACGCCAAAACTATCCGGGCCGTCGCGAGCATAGCACATGACTGTGTTCATTGTGGCGTTGACAGGCGCCAAGTTTGCAAAGTCGGTGTTCGCATCCTCCATGTCAATCTGCTTGCTAGACCAGGCTTCAGCTTTCTCTTTAAGAAAGTTGGGTCGAAGGTAAGGATTCCAGATATTGACGAGCAACCAATTGGCTGTATTGAGCAACCATGATTTGGGGTGGTAATTATCACCTGGAGCGATGCTATTGCGGTGGTTGGTCCAGTTGATCTTGTCGTAATCTTGAGTGAAGACTTCGTTCTTCAAGGCTCGAGTAATGTCGGTCTCTTCGCAGCTCCATCGTCTTGAGTAGAGCCAGCCCATCGGCAAGAACACCATTCGAATATGAATCCACCATCGCCATGGCGCAAAAGGAACCCAATCAGGGAGAAGCCAGATCTCTGGTGGCACTGGGTTAACAATATCCCAACTCATAACTCCCAGCACAGCCATCCAGAACTTGGCCCAGTGCGGCGCATAGAGTGCGCCTCCCAGCTTGTGAAGGGTTCCTCTGGCTTTAACCATGACAGGGTCTTCGGGGTCGGCGCCAATAAGTCGAAGGGCCGTATAATTCATGAGGGTGCCGAAGACGGTGCTCTCGCCTTCGATATGCAATCCCCACCCGCCATCTTTGGGATGCGCTCGAGCGCATAGGTAATTGTAAATCTCGGTCGCATGCGCAGAAGGAATCGGCGTCCTAGTGACATGCCAGGTGATAACGAGACTAGGGAGGAGGAACATGGGACCGCCATATTCGCAACCCCAGTGCCCGCTGGGAAGCTGTAGCTTTTCGAAGAAGTCGAGGCCATTTGCGGCGGCGGCCAATGGAGTATCGGGTGTAGGAAGATCAGGGACGTCCTATACGAGCAGCATCTTGTCAGTCTGATCTGAACTGAACCTAGACAGGGGAACCGGGCAAAGGCGCACGCACCAGAGATAGGTTCAAGTACCACTTCTCAGCAAGACTCTGTGGCCATTCCTTTGCGGCATTGTCATCCTCCAAGTAGTGCCACGTGTGGCGGCTGTCGTCGTCCTTGAGCCTCCATCTTGTCTTGTCCAACTTTGATCCAATACGCGGCTGCTTGGGGAATGGCTGGCCTTGCTTCAACTCGTCTTCAGGGTCAGCAGCGCGCTTACGCGACTTTGCCGCGCTGACGTCACGGCCAGTAGAATTGGCGACCATTTTGGAGACTCTGGCAGGTGTGCTTTGAAGGTCGATTGAAGAAGGGGTGGAGTGCTTTTGACTGAATTGGCATGACCCTATTCAAAGTAAAAGAGAAGCAAGCACATGCTTTTTACAAGGACGGACCCGGAGTTGAACAGGCCCGGGAGCTAGGAATGCCCGCGGAGACCGGTGGCACCTGCCGGTAGCATCAACTTTATCACATCAGGTCCCCAGATTTAGCGGTCAAGCCCCTGAAAATCAAATGACAGCGGGGTTGGATTGGATGCGAAACCTCCACAAACCAACATCACCAGATTGCGACGGCGTATTCGGATAAGGTCTTGATTTCGCTTTCAAAAGATACTCTTTTTTTCATGAGTTGAATCTGTTTATTCCGAGCGAGAATGGATCACGTCACAACCAATGCTCAATCAATTGCTACACCACAGCCAATCCAAGGCCCCCAAACTGATCAACCACCAGCACAAGACCGTGAGAATACTGATACGAATACGATAATCAGCGCCAACGTTGGGACGGTTGTGGCCCGCATCGAAGGGATCCTCGCACAAATCATTGACGCTCTGACTGCCAGCCAAGAACTGTCAATCGTCTTTTCAACCCGAAGATCTTCTCGTCGCGCCGTAAATGCGCAGCCAGAGCAAGTTCATTTCCCTGGCCGCAATCAACAAGAGGCCGTCAAGTTTGGTGAAACAAAGGAGACATACACACAGTCTACGGTTTGTTCACTAACACATTACAGCACGCATACTGCTCATCCTTCAGTTATCACATGATGCTCTTGTATCCGGCATCGCCCTGACTAAACGGTTCGTTTGTTGTCAAACTCAGACATGCAGGCGAACTAATAGCCTCGACTGCAGCCACATCTTCTACCAACACCAACACTTGTTCGAGAAACAGAGCCAAGTGGACGATCTTGTGGATGATCTCGCTTTCACGCTTGGTATCAGTCGTGGGGACTTAAACATTGTGTGCTTCAACACGAGCACTCTCAATATTTCCACTAACTGCGGCAGGTGGCAGCTTCAAAGGGTGTCTTGGCTGGGCCATTGACTATACACCTCAATGATGGCAGTACACTAAACCCTTGCTCAGGAGATCTGGTACGCTTTCCACACGACCTCACTTACCTTGTTCTGAACAGTGCAGGGAGTTGCTATCCCAGCTATCCAGTCGATCACTGGCGTCGACATCCATGATGTCAAATAGATCTTGGTCGTGGAAAAGGATGTGAGACATTTCGATCCCTTTCTCACCGTGGCACGTCTCATTCATTTAGGCTGTCTTTCGATCGCTCTGTTCGTCCCAATTCTGGAGGACGTCCTTGTTCGGTTCCGGTGTGCTTGTCACGGTACGTATTGTGCAAGCCTTGCGATACGCACGCTTACCGAAGCAGGCCAAAGGGTACCCTGACTTGACCACTCGCTCGTTCTTGAACTTTGTTCATACAAGATATCCCCAATTGCCGATCATGGCACTCGTTGACTACGATCCTGATGGACTCAAAATCTTGCGATGCTACCGATACGGATCCGACAGGCTGAGCCATGAAGTTGATCTTGGCACACAAGGACTGCAGTGGCTCGGGATCAAATCGACACACCTTGTCCGAGATTGCGCTGGTGCTATTACTATCAATTCTGGCCCGCCGAACAATCAATCGTCGCAGACATCCATCACATCCACGTCGTGTAAAAAACCTGTCTCGTACTTGAACCTAAGAGAGCGAGCTGTGGCGGTCTCGGTCCTCAAGAAGATCACTTCGTCATCGTCGAATGATACTGAAGTGTCAGAGATGAGACAAGAATTGCAGCTGATGATGGCGCTTGGGGTCAAGGCAGAGATTGAATGGCTCGATGAAGCCGGGGACCTGTGTTCTTGGCTTGAAGATGAGATTGGTGAGGCACTGATCAGCGGCGCTGCCTGAGTTTCTGATGCAGCATGGTGCTAGTGGTCATTCTGAAAGATGTTCATGTCAAAGAAATTTGTTGTTCATTCGCATTATACATGTGCTGTACAATCATCTACCAAATCAGATCTGATCGTCATGAATACTTGCCTTACCCTGCACCGATCCCCCCACACGGTGCGAAAATAGCGGGGTATTTGCCCACACAGTCCCCTCATCTTCACAAAATTTTATGTTTTTTGACATGAAAACATCACAAAGCGCATCATCATGGCACCCAAACTCACAGAAGACGAGATCGATGATCTCATATACTTTTCCCGTGCTGGAGGGCAGGAGGACTTAACCGAGACCGTCAAGAGCCTGGCCGAGAGGGAAAATGCCAGTCCTGCTGAGATTGTGGCGGCTGCCCAAGACCCATCCAACAAGAATACATGTTTGCACATGGCGACGGGAAACGGCCATCTAGGTATGTGGAAGATAGATACGAGCTGGGGTTATGCGAAGGCTTGCGATCTGAAGTTCTCCAGTCTTCAGTCGTTCGAGTTTATTCAAACTGACACGCCGTAGAAATCGTTAGACAACTCATCCAGTACTTTGATAACCGACCAAACGAGCAGAAGCAGGCCTTCTTGGACGAATCAAACGAGGCAGGGAACACTGGTCTTCACTGGGCCGCTCTGGGCGGCCACCTCGACGTCATCAAGCTACTCATCGACCAAGGAGCCTCGCCCGCGCTGGCAAACGAGCAGAACTACGTTCCCCTGGACCTGGCCTACTTTAACCACAAGAACGACGTGGCTGAATACTTCCTAGCATCCGCTAAGAAGCTGGAGGATAGGAACCAGGAAGAGGGTGGTTTGAATGCTGCTGTGGAGTCTGTCGAGATTGAGGGCGGTGAGGATACAAAGGCAGAGGACAAGAAGGAGTCTTAAAGAATGTCGAAGATATTAGGGAGAAAATCTGGAAAAAATGGGTTTGGAGATGGGATCTGGTTAGAGGCATTATGCTGGGCTTGAGAACAAAAGGGAGTTTCAGGTATATATGAAAATAACGAAAGCCACTTTCAAAGCATCTTTATGAAACCGTTGAGGGTAAAACTTGGTGAGTATGCTGACGCTAGGAAGACTCGCAGAAATTCTTTATCGTACTTGTTCTCCTATTCAAGAGCTATAAGGCTTGGAGGGAAACTGCCATTTGTTCGCGAATCAGGATAAGTGTAGGCCCAGGACAATGAACATGCCCTGCGTGTTACTGATCATGAATAACGGACGAACAACCAACTGGTGACTGTATATAAATCCCAGTCTGCCTTCATCCTCAGCAATTTCCAACCATCCAGTGACAACAGTCTTCTGAATACTCAGACATTCATCACTATACACAACGCCGACTCACCATGTGCCGCTTCCTGGAACTAGAGTTTGCTTGCTTCAGCGACGACCACGCCCATCGCTTACGAACCCAATCCATCTGCCCTTGCAACAATTCCATCGTCTGTATGGCTGAAGAAATTGTCACAGAGAAGCTCAAGGCCGAGTCTGGAGCTGCCCTTGAAGATATGGGAGAAGAAGACTTCACGATTATGAAAGTTGGTGGTTTTTGCGAGAGCTGTGCGCAGAGCAAAACAAAGGAACTCAATGACCAGAAAAAGATACTGGGCGAAATCGAGTCTCACCTCCACGAGATGGATCATGATCTCGAACGACTTTCCATGGAGACTCTGGTGAGTTCTAAAAAAGAGATACCAACGATTACTCTTTCACAGATCCACGAAGATAAAGCGGAATATCATCCTGAAACCATCTGTTCCTCCGGATCTTGCAAAGGATTGGTCTCTATTTCCATAGACGGACGCCGTGGACTCTTCTGCAAGAAGCACACCTGCGCTGCTTCTGAATGGGGCTGTCTTTTGGATGTTTCTACTTCTCAGAACAACCCTCAGTTCTCTATCTACTGTCCTGTGCACATGTGCAACAGGCTGGGCTGTGGACTGAAAATTGCGAATGAGTCGACTGTCTTCTGCCAGCGACACCAGCACATGGCTGACCATGCTATTGGGTCTCAAACCTGAAAGAACTGGATTGAGGAACTGGAATACAGACGGCATGGCGTTTTTGAATGATATGGGTGCGCATCGGAAGAGATAGACCGGGATATGGTAGACTGACAATAGATCGCGATAACTGACACAAGTCATCATTCCAACTATCGCCGACTGGAAGTGATAGAAAGCTTTCAGTGGCTTGAAATCCTATTATTGATTTCAAATTATGCAATGAAGATCGTGCCTGTATGTAAAGCGTATGCATGGAAATATGGCTAGAGTTGGGCTAACAAGAAATAACGGTCATACTCTATGGACATCTACCAGACTCATAGCCTGTCCTACCGCGATGGTATGCGTTCCATTTGACCTCTTTCTCTTTGCGTAAGCCCTTATCTGGGACCATTTGTTCTAAATTCTCTATAAAATTGATATCTAGCTGATGTATGATTATGGGCTTATTATATCATTCTTCATCTTACTCCCTGCACGGAATCTTATCACCACACTTGAGCCTTTCTTTTGTGAGATAATGCTGAGTTGTCAGACCTTGGCCCCATCGTAACCTTGTCCCTTGGTCCACAATTCTTGAAAGGTTGGATACCAGTTGAGCTTTGCACTCTTGTGCTTGAAGGCCGTCAACTTGAATTGTCGGAAGGTTTACGATAGATATTAAACAAATGGGATATTTTCAAAATTTAAAACAGATAGAGGCCGCTAGTTCCGAAAAATATCTAAACTCTTAGTGGTCAGAACTTATTCGCACCTATACCTTTGCGGCGACTTTTGGTCGACTGATGTAAGAGGCCATCAGGGTTCTCGCCAGCCAACTCCTTTAACTCTCTCCCTGTAGCGGGTGCAATTTCAATATAAATATACCGTATCTTCTCTTTATTCTGGACTTTATGCATAACTAGTTCTTCAAAGAATTAGCTTTATAACAATATATCAACTCACAAGATGGAGCACGAACCTATAGAGGATATCCCACACTGTCACCACCACCATCATCACCTCCAGTATCACCCTCACCACCACCACGGACCCCCTCACGAGGTCAACAAATCTGTTGGAGAGAAAAACAAGATTCACTACAAGTTTGTTACGACCCATCGTTACTGATTGCCTAATATCTGCTGACTTGTCTTTAGCAATCTTGCTTCCGCAGTATTACAGTGGCCTTGGGTGGTTGAGTTGTGTAAGCAGATTTCAAATGAACTTCGCCAAAACATAGACTGGATTGGTATTGAGCCACCGTCCTCACGACCTACGAAACTTCTTGATTATGCTTGTGGAAATGGAGTGGCATCTCGGGTAAGGCTAACTACCTAGCCAACGGGACTTATCAACGAGAGAATACTGACTAGATCAAGGCACTTGCACCATTTATGTCTACAGTCCGTGGTATGGACATCTCATCTGGTATGGTAGAACAATACAATCAGGTGGCCCTGAAATCAGGATATACACCAACAAAGATGCGAGCCGTTCAGGGCGACCTCGTCGATCCCGATTCAACGCCAAGTCCAGAACTTGATTCAGCCGAGTTTTTAGATTTCGATATAGTAATCATGTGCATGGCTCTTCATCACATGCAAGATCCAGACAAGATGATCTTACAGCTTTCCAAGAGACTCAGACAAGGTGGTATCTTGGTTATTGTTGACTGGGTTTCTGAGTCTGAGAGCAATTCTTCTCCGGCAAGTGACCGATTGTCCAACTTGGCAAATAACGCCATTACCCGAGTGGGCTTCAAAGAAAAGGAGGTCGAGGAAATGTATATGAGAGCAGGTCTTGTGGATTGGTCGTGGAAATGGGCTTCCACCCCGTCACAAGTACCGAGGGAGATTGGAGGGGAACAGCAACTATTCCTTGCCCGTGGGAGAAAGCCGTAGTCGATTATATATCGATTTTGAAACTTGAATCGTCATTGTAAGATATCTTGTTAGCTCTGCTTTATTTGTCTTGCATTAAAATAACACATTCAACCTACATGTATCAAGTTGCTCAGCTCAATATGAAGACCCCTGCTGATGTGTTTGAAATAAAATCTGGCTTGGGCTGACATCATGTAGTTGAAGACACCGTCTATAGCAACTCAGATGACTCACACAGCACCCAGCCACGACTCTGCGGCACAGCTATACTCCCTGTTACCAAGGTGTTGAATCCTTTCTTGGACTTGAGGATCCATGCCTGTCTTAGCTTGACGTAACCCGCTTTCTAATGCCTTGAGAAAGTCTAGACCGCCGTAGTTTATATGATGATCATCGCTTATTCTATCTTTGATACAGTAGTTCTGTTCTTTCATCTGAGCAGGGCTAGAGGTACTTTTAACCCCTGCCAAAGATGAGATGTTGTCAAATGAGCTTTGCTTGTAGGATCAACAAGGTTGCGTAAGCAGCAGTCGCTATATCTAGGCTACGAGGTCATCTGAGCAGACGCCACGTAGCAGATTAGGCAACCTGGATAAATACTTGCTTGGTGATACATATATATGCTTCCTTTCTGTCTCAACCCGATTTATTTCCATCTTGTACTACCCCATTCATCATCAATAAGCTCAAGAGCCACTAAATAACTTACTTAGCTTGGTTCGTCTCTACACTGACTTGGTATGCAACAACTAACATCAGAATAGTCCTTAGCATGAAGATCCAGGCTGTGCTTACTGCGGTCCTAGCTGCCATGGTCGTAGCTGATCAATGGCCAGGCGCCAAAGAAAAGTGCGGCCGTCTTGGCCCCATGGAATGGGATCCTAACGATCTTCCTGAGGGAGTTGACCCCAGCCAGATTCGTATGTGCGCGGATCATCCCAACGGAGCCGGAAACTATTGGGGTTGGGGTAAATATCTCCCTGATTGGGTTCCTCGAAACCCCTTGGCCGACCTCTAAGTTATCAAATAGAGTCGAGTTTAGTGGGATGTTGTTGAAGGAACAAGGGGTTTGATTTATCGGAAGCATCTGGAAGATGAAAGCTACAATTATTAAGTGAATGATCCAACTCGTTTATTATAATCTCAGCAAAAAAAAAAAAAAAAAAA
>JAJJWO010000043.1:0-135056 GCA_021655895.1 Fusarium sp. NRRL 66739
TAAATAGCTACTATTAATTTAATACTATTTATATATATATAGGGGTATATAAGGGTATTTGTAAGGTAGATGTTCTGTTTAAGATAGGTGGGCTTAGTGTTAAGACCATAAGGGTCTTAGCGCTAAGCCCAGAGACACGTGACTAGTCACGTGCCTCCCGAGACCATGCTTTCACGCATCAGTAAAGCGGCTATTTCTTATTGACCCCTGGGGCCCGTTAAGGAAAACAGCCACCGGTACAGGGAAGCAACGGCACGGAGGACTTTTATTGCCGAAGCTTCGTGCGCTAGAGGCTAACCTCTAAAGCTCACCTCAATCCTACCTAGGTACTCAACATCCAATACTTCATGCAGAGAAACTTGGGTACACTGTCCGTTACAACGCCTGCAGCCTCTTGAGTCATCAACTCCAACAGTCAGAATTGGCTTATTCCTATCACCCTACCAAGCCAACCTGTCTAGGTTCTCGGCCGAACCCGACAAGCGACCAACAACTCTGCCTACCTAGACCTAGAATTTGGACGATGTACAGGCGGGACGCGGTACGGCTCGGCTCCTCTGTTAGCCTTGCAACCTACGGTCAACCCCATCAGCCAGATCCGCTCCTTGGTGCGGTACTACGGTGTATCACTAGCTTGGCTTGTCTGGGGACTCCTGACTGCTGTACAAAACTTAAACGAAAAAAGACTCCCGTCTACTCAACCCAATAACCGTATACCTCGCCCTCGTGGAATTGGCAACGTGGAATTGGTGCTTATTCCTTGGCAACTACTGCCATCACTTGGCCGCTAGGTAGTTGTCACCTATACGCGCTTCGCCCGAAAGAACGAGCTCGCTTGCAAGTCGAGTCGCAAAACATCCCTAGAGTGGGCCAAGTGCGAATGCCACAAACTCCTGCAGCTTCATGAATCGATAGCGACTTTAACGGCCTCAAGTCACGCAAGACCATGTCTATAGCCACAATATATCCGTTCCGTGGGCGGCATCGGTCGAAACACTGGCCAGCTCGGATCTTTTGCCAGCCCGCACACAGGGGGCATCTCCATCAACAGGGAGCGGGAAGCGCACACTCTCACACAGGCACGTCTGCGCGCTCGTTGGGCGGTTCCAGCGCGTCGGCTGCAAGAGCAGGGATGGCACAGTGCATCAGCCACCGCTTTTAACCCATGAACGGCTTTTGCTTGGATGTGTGTGGAGTAAGGAAACGCATATCAACCACTTAAACTTACTCAGTCAAAAACGAATTCAACCCAAAAGTCGAATCATGAACTCGTCGGGGGTCTAAGGCGGTAGCATCCCGTCTCATCACCCCAGCACTACAGAGTACATATTGAGGGGTTCTGATCTGAATGCCAGACATACACCGTTGAATAAGAAAGTGACAACTTTCTTTACCAGCAGTATGCAGGTGCTATCGGCAGTTGGCAGTTCAGGACCTGTTTGACAGACACTAGACTGTATGGCTATGTCGAACAGAACAACGAAATCACTATCGCGCACTCGCGGGGACATTCATTGGTGTGTATCGTTGTTGATGCTGATTCGACCTGGATGAATTACTATATTCACCCGCTATGCAAGTGATGATGTCGTTCTCTCTTCGCTCTGATACAGCTGGCATCAAAAGGTTGTTTGTCAGGATTAAAGAGGCACATCACTATTGTCATTGCGGATCTTTGCCGCCCTTGGACTGCGGCGTGTCTCTCGCGTCGACCAAATTCAGAAGGAATTATAGATTCCTCGGGAAAACTACACTAGTTTCATTCCTCAGAGAAGCGAGATCAGCTTGACGACGCAGCATATTTTCATGTCTCAGGACTGCAAGCCAACCCCGCAGCAATTCAAGAGGCGTTCCGTCTATGGTCAAGGCCGACGAGGATGGATTCTTTTCAATTACGACCTGGTTTCCTAGTTAATACCGACACCGAGTCGCACGGTCCTAGCAGTTCCAAACCTCGTCCAATACCCCCACGCTTCCTGGAGCCCAAGTTCGGATAGAAGCCAGGGCCCTAAACGTCATCGGCTATATGTCGATCTCATGTCCGTTCCTTCTGGAAACCTTACTGCGCGCATCCCATTATTGGACAATAGAGAATAAGATGCAGACATTCAGAGCCGATTTGCGATGCATTGATTGGCAATGTTTGTTGTAAGCTTCATTATGGCTTGTCCCATACCTACGCTGATACTGAAGATGGTGTCGAAACACCACCACCAATAGGGAACATGTTTCATAACGGAGCATCAGTCCTTGGATCAGCGAGGTACTGAGGCGGCTTGGAAGTATTTGTCCCAAATCCTGGGTCTTCTTTCTGTGTTTGCCATTAGCCCGTTACTGTGCTCTGATGGCGTTGTCGTGTCATAGACTTTATTCGTGCATATGGACTTAAATATGGATGTTTAAGTCGTCGGGGCATTTCCTGACTCCAGCTTCATTATCCAGGGCTATCAGTGCTCAGCTGCGGCAGGTAGATACAGATCCGCGATGTCACCCGAAATATCAAGGCCATGCACGGCTTTGCGTGGTCAGTTGCGGAATCTAGACGTTGTCGAGGACTTCTGGGCTTGTCACCTAGCCTCCTCAGATTTATTGTTCGTTGTAAGCGTACCCGGCTTGGACTCCATCCTGTCTCCAACATACAGATGCACTTTTGTGTTCGCTAACCGTGTCTCACCTCTGATGCTTGGAAGCGGAGATATGAGAGACAATTTTAGCACCCAAATCCCATAGTGACTCTTGGCGGGCCAGGCTTTTCGTCAGGGGCCGCCACCATGGAACTATCGTCTGCAGCAATTCCCAGCATCAGTTAGCCTCGGTCCTTTCTAGCCTCCATGTGTTCACCTAAGAGAGGTTTTGGTTTGGTCACTGCGATTCTGATGGCACACGTGTCTCGCGTCCCCTCACTATTTCAGAGACATGAATGCTATTATTTGTAAGGTTTGATTCTATGTGGCGCGCGTCGCTTCCACTTAGACCTTAGACGCCAGTCGGAAATAGACCTGGGGAATACTAGTAAGTTAACCCCGACTTTGATGCTCTACATAGTAGTCGATGGCTATCCAGCACACCAGCGACGACGACACCCACACTGTACCTTATTTCTTTACAGAAACTTTGTCAATCGAGAGTCGAGACTGACTGGCTATCACATGCTTCAAGACCTCTGGAAATCTAACGCAGCCACGCCCCAATGGGCAGAGACGCTCAAGCCTCACTCGATGCTGTACGAGGGCATTGCCACTGCGTCCATAGTCGATACCGTCTGTAGGGGTTACACAAGCAGCCTCATCAGACTGGTGCGCAACTTGACTGGCTCCAAGTTGAACACACAGACCGCGACGCCACGGTTCCTGAAGTCAACGTCCTCACCTTCGGAGTGACGCCTCTGGGGAATTGGTTTCTTGGCTTGAAAGTCAAAACTATTCACATTGGAATTTGCAAGACCGTGACGGGCGTGAATCCTATCAAGCCGACACAGCATCATGGTAATTGATATCCTGGTCATGGCTGTTGTCTTACGTGATGTTCGGGCCAATATGCACTTGACTGTCCTTGGAGAGCACTTCTCTCGGCGGTATTCCCGTTGCCCTCTGCGTGTTCAACACGGCTCACGGGTATTGGCTGTTTCTTGAGGTTGTGCACACGTCACACAGTACAGTACTGTCGTTACCCCAGCATGTAACATGTCAGGTCTTCCTTGTCACTTCGATCCTTGTCAGATTTGCCCGTGGGCACCATCAGCGGGCATGTATCCCTGCGAGCTTACCACCATTTTCCCACCCATAACCTTGTCGCCGGGGATAAGACAGCTTTTGCGTGGCCGGTGCGTGCGCGACCACTACTGTTTAGCTGTTCATCGTCAGCTTCTTCATTGGACGACTAGCCAGCTAAATAAGGTGACTGTCAATGCGAATGAAATCGCAATCAAGGGCACATGCAGTAGTGAAACTAATGACTCTAATACAACGTCTTGAAGACATTTCTGTGCTACCCCGCTACTCTATGCAATGGATGCTACACTACTCATTGAAAATGCACAAGATCTTCCTTCTCTTACCATCACATCATCATCTGGCTTTTATCCGTATATACAATTTCAAATACAACGGCCCCAAACTCTGGCGCTCTTCTAATCGAGTTCCAGGCCGGCTTGCTTCATCAGCCCGTAGAAAACGCCTTGCTTTTTTACAAGCTCAGCTGGGCTGTCAAATTCAACTACCTCACCCTTATCGAGCACCACGACCCGATCGCTGTCGAGGATGGTGTTGAGACGGTGAGCGACGGTGATGATGGTGCGGTTGGCGAACAGGGGTGATCGGAGCGTGCTCTGGAGCATGGCGTCGGTCTCTACATCAACGGCGGCGGTAGCCTCGTCCAAGACCAGGATATTGGACGGAGTAAGCATCGCGCGAGCGAGTGAGACGAGTTGTCTCTGACCTTGAGAGAGGTTGGAGCCTGCAAATATGTTAGCTGCTGAGCATGTGATGATAGTGAGTATAATCCTTAAGCATGTTCCGCGAGCCAGGTTGCTGGTGTTGCTCTACCAATCGAGCAGACCACGGGACTTCATCTTCATGCGAGGTGCGCGGGCAAGCACATATCCGTCTCGGAAATGGCTGCACAAAAGAGACTGCTCATATCATAGGCAAGGGCCAGATATTAACGCGCATCACATCCGATGAAGCTATTGCATGTAGAACCAGATGCTCGGGTGACCGGTGAACAAAATCGTAGACCGGTCAAGAAATGCCGACAGAAAGCGCAGGGTCTTGTGTGGACTCACCTCCTTCGTTGATCTTGGCCTCCAGCCCACCATCCATGCTCGAAACGTGGTCCTTCAATCGTGCGTGCTCTGTAGGGCTATATGTCAGCAAATGTTACACAGCGCCTGCTGACAAAACACAGGCAAAGCATGGGGGTGGTAGGGGTGGCAATGCCGTGATTCGCTTACCGAGAACACTCCAAAGCTCAGTGTCATCATGGACATGGCCGGGGTCGAGGTTATCTCGGACGGTGCCTTCGAAAAGGGCTGCGTCCTGTGGAATAATGGCTAGCCTTCGACGCAAATCGAGCAGGCCGATGGAAGAGGTGTTGACGTTGTCAATGTCGATGTGACCCGTTGCCGGCTCAATGAGGCGGAACAGTGCAAGCGTGAGAGATGACTTGCCCGCACCGGTGCGGCCGACAACGCCGATCTTCTCATGCGACTTGATGTCAAGGCTGATGTTCTTGAGCACGAGGTCCAAACCTTCGCGATAACGGGTGCTGTAGTTGACGAAATCGACCTCACCCTTGGCAGGCCAGGAGACGGGAGGTCGATTCTTGGCGATGATCTCAGGAGCTTCGCTGGGCAAAGCCGCATATTCGAGAACACGCTCCACCGATACAATGTTGGTCTCAACCTCGACGGTCTGACGCACGATCCAGTTGAGCGAAGTCGTAATCTGGAGAGCATATGACATGGCAAGACCAACAAGACCAGGGCTAAGGCCACTGTGATTGGCAACGGAGATAATGGCGAAGCCTGCAGCCGCGAGAATGACCACAGCTCCAATGAACTCGAGACGGACAGCGAGCCAGCGGTTGGCGCTGATGGAAGGGAAGTAAGCACGGAGATTGGCATCCACTCGCCACTCATTCTCAAGCTCGAATCGTTGCTGCTGTCGGTATGCACGAATGGTCGAGATGCCTCCAAGCGACTCCTGGAAATGCGCGTAGATAGGGCTGCGGCTGACGCTATCAAGTCGCTTGAGCTCACGGGATGTTCGGAGATAGTATCGTTGGATAAAGTAGTAGGTCAGAGCAAGCGGGATAATCAAAGTGACGAAAGCTGGGGTCGTGACAGAGATGACCATCAAGGTGAAACCTGATCGAGCGGCGTTGACAAAGAGCATGTTGAAGGTTCTGGCCAGAACCTCGTCAACACGGTAAATATCACTACCGGCTCATTAGCGTCCTGATTTCAAGCAATACAACTTATCTACTCACCTCGAGAATCGGTTAAGAATTCGTCCAGCAGGTGTGGTGTCGAAGAAAGACATGGGAGATCGGAAGATAGCGTTGGCCATGCGCTCGTGAAGCTTTCGGGATGCCTGTTGAAAGTGTTAGTGGTCATTGTCAAAAATAGTAGCTGAGATACGAACCTCGATAGAGCAGAATATCCAAAGAACGAGGGTCTGGATGACTGTAAGAGCGGAAGCCCCGATACCAAAAGCGAAGTAAATTCCAATGTACTTGCCAACGTTATCGTTCGAGTTGGACTTTTGGTTTCGTTCAGACCACTCCTTGAGCCAGACAGAGCCACCAATGTTTGCAGTCTGCGATGCGAGAAGCATGAACAGATATAGACAAACGGCGTAGATGTTGTTCATCTTGGCATATTCACCATAAACAGACCACTTGACCTTGCCTTGCTCCAAGTGCTCCTTAGCCTGTTTGGTCTTGGAATTTCCACCAAGCTCCTCATCGGTAAGCTTGCCTCGAGGACCATTGAAACTTGCAGTGCTGGCACGACGAAGAGTGGCCATGCTGCTTGAGCGAGGCTTAGCCCCGGAGCCGGTCTTAATAGGAGCCATCTCGGGGACCTGTTCCTGGGCCTCTTCGAGCTCCTCCTTGGCTTGACCAGCGTCCGGTTCAATGATCGTGGCGGCTTTGCTGCTCGAGGCACTAGAGCTGGGTTCACTGCTGGCGCTACCAGAGTCGTGTCCGGCGGTCTTGAGAAGCTCAGCCACGAGACCCTTTTGGGCAACCAGTTCCTTGTATGTTCCTCGCTCCACAATCTCTCCGTCCTTGAGCAGAGTCACGTAGCTAGCCTGGCGGAGGACAGCAATAGCATTGGTAGCCAGAATGCGAGTCTTTGAGGCCAGCAGACCACGAGTTCCAAGGACGTTGTCAATGATGTGACGACCAACATGAGAGTCAACAGCAGAAAGGACATCATCGAGAAGATAAATATCCGCACGGGCGTAGACAGCACGAGCCAGGGAGACACGAGCCTTCTGTCCACCGCTCAGAGAAATACCTCGCTCACCAACAACTGTCTCATCTCCATCAGGAAGCTGCGCAAAGTCATCCACCAACGCGCATGCATGGACGGTCTTCTCATAGAAATCGGCATCATATTTGTAGCCAAAGATGATGTTCTCCTTGACAGTGGCATTAAGGATCCAAGTCTGCTGGGAGGCGTAGGCGACAGTTCCTCGCACTTCGACCTTACCCTTCACCTTCCACAAGTCACCAAGGATGCTTTGAAGGAAAGAAGACTTGCCAGCACCGACACGTCCAACAACGCAAGAGAGTTCTCCCTTGTACGCGGTGTAATCGATGTCCTTGAGTGTGTTCTTGTCCTCATGTCGATCCCAGGAGAATGTACCATCACGTATGATGATACTCTTCTCACCAAGATTCTCGGGGGCTGGCTTGATAGTGATGGCGTTTGGCTGAAGCTCTTCAGCGGTAAGGAAGCTGGTCAGTCGTCCAATAGCAACAGAAGCTTCAACGATCGATGTGATGACCATTGGAAGAATGGCTAGAGGGAAGGTCAAAAGATTGAACAAGGCCAACGCAGGGAAGACGATATCAGTGGTAAGCGGCTTGTCCTGAGTCAGTACGAAAACTGTAAAGGTCGAGCAGGAGACAAAGAAAGGCGCAGTGGTCCAAGTAAAGTTGGCAAAGGCCTGGGTAGCGCCAATCTTTCGCAAATTCTTCAGTTCCTTCTCGTTTCGAACAAAGTTGAGCTTGTTCATGAAAGCAGAACCCCAAGCATACAGCTTGATGCTCTTCATATTGTTGATGATCTCATTGATCAGACGGCTTCTGGCATCCTTGTTCTTCATTTGGTCCTTCTGCATGTTCTTCATGATGCGCGCAACAAATCCTTGCACCGGCATCATGACAATCATGACAACAATACCTGCCATCATGGACCAGCCCACCAAATTGTAAAGAGAGACCATGCAGATAATGATCTGGAAGGGTGCAGACCAGACCTGTTGAGCGAACTGTGTGAGATCCTGCAGACGCTGGCCATCAACAGCCATGTAATTCACGATATCACCGGTCGTCTTCGAGGCTCTGCCCTCGCTAGACAGTCGCAATGACTTGCGGTAAATAGCTGAGGATAGACCACCCTTGATGCGCATTCCAGTCACAAAAGCGAGCTGGAAATATTGATGAACCATGGTGGTTTGCAAAACTGCACAAGAAAACATGGCCAAAGCAATGGCAGCACCCTTGATGACAGGTTGGGGAGTCTTGCCTTCGCCATAAGAGCCGACGAATGCGATGAGGAGCCTAAGCAACTGGGGCTGGATATATTGGGCAATATCATTTCCAATCTTGAAAAATGCAGCAACACAGTAAGGACCGCCGTATGCCTTGAAGAGAACTCTCCACAGCGAAGGGCTCTTCCGATGCTCCAACTCATACTGCCAAGCTTTGTCGAAGCGCGCTCCAGTGGTCTTGGTCTGATCATCCTTTGCCAGAGCCCAAAGATCTTCCTCAGTCAAGAACACTTTGTAGCCATATCGCATCATCGGTGTCATCCAAGAGAAAGTTAGTTGGGAGAAGGCGTTGGCGTATTCAACGGGGCATTCCTCCTCTTCCTCAATGGCTTCATACCCACTGGGTCCAACGCTTCGGGGCCAAAGCCACTCCACGAGGAACTCAACAAGAGACAATCCGACTCCGATGCAGTAAATGATGAAGTATGGCAGGTTCGAGTCGTATATTTGCTGTGAGACGAGAGATCGCAGTTTGACACCGAACGAGATAAGGAGGAAAAGCCAGTAGAAGAGGGCGACGCCGCTAGGATACCGAATGCGCGAGTGCTCGATCCATTGAATAGTGAAGATGACGAATAGCGACAAGACGGTCAAAAAGGTTGTCAATACTCGGAAATCTCCGTACCAGACATGAGGCATGAAAAGGATCTGTACGACAAGCTGAGCAATGACGTCGACGATGATGACGGCGAGGAGGGACTAGGAGCTGCAAGTTAGCTTATTGAACAGCAAGAGCAAAGTCGCAATTTGTGACATCAAGACCTACCTGCTTGATGTAGAAATGAGCATTCTTGGCTAGTCCTTCATGCTTCTGCTTCTTGACAAGCAGCCACCAGACTGCAAGCGATCCAAATAAAAGTCCAAATACAGACACAGCAGCGATCCAGACATCGATAAAGCAGGGCGTGAAATCATAGCGATGAGGACTCAGAGGGCCCCATCCTTCCGAATTTCCACATAAAGGCTGCTTGAACGGGCCGGTGGTGAAATAATTCGCACCGAGCTCTTGGAGCGGACGCAGGCCTGTGAACGAGCCCGTCTCGAGGAGAACCTGTTGCTGGTCGTAGAGAGCCATTGTCGCGTAAGTGTTGCTCAAGATGGTCGAGGGTTTCGACAGCGGTCACCTCATGCTATAGGGACGCGATGAATGGTTCTGTGGGATGCGGAGCGTCCTAGGAACGGATGATCGGGTCGGGTCAGATTTGGAGGTTTGCGCAAGTCGATGTCAGTGCCATGAACCGGAGCGCGAAGGAGGATCCGGGCGCTGCCCGGTGGGAAAATAACAAAAGTACCCTGCGTCTGAGGATAAAAGTAGAGTTCCAAGCCCCAATCCAGTTCCGGACACCTCAAGTCGAATGTTAGAGGAGGGAGAGGATTTAGGTAGGAAAATATTGGGCGACTTCCGTCAGCGGACGACAGGCAGAATCTTGTCGAATTGACGTGCTCTTGTTATGGTTGGTAAGCTGCTCCCCCAAAGTCGCCGCCAGTTCCTACCTTAGGCCAGCGCTAAGACAAGCTAAGACAAGCTGGTGGGGACGGGGTGTATGCTTCTGAAGACAGAGGAGTTTGTCCCTGTGATTTCATTTTAGTGGAGTATTTGCACTTGAACTCATCGTACCTACCCTGTAACATGGGACCGTTTTTTTATTCATCGAAATGGATGTTATGATAGGTACCTAGGTAGGTAGCTGTATTTCTATCTGAGGTTCTACATGCTTAAACTGCTATCATAACAAGTCCTTGCTAGTGTAATCAAGCTTAATATATTGCTGTTTCCTCTGTAACCCTCCGATCAAATTGAGTTTAGGTGCTTTGCAGCAAACATGTTTTTGTGAAACAAATCCACACAAGTTTGTGCGTTGCTATAACCTCTAACATTCTCTTAACAAGTTCCCAGAAACTCAATTACTCTCTTAGAGAGCCATTCCTGCGCCTCAGGCTGGTCAACAGTGTGACTCGCGCCAGGAACAAGCCCCGATAAAGAGCTGACAGCCGGGTTCAGCTTCTTGTATTTCTCATTACTTACGGCCTGGTCAATACGCGAAGGGACGTATTCGTCTTCTCCTGAATGCAGGACCAGAACCGGCTTCTCAAACCGAGACCAATTCTTTGCTATGACATCGTCACCAAGGTCCGATGAGAAGTAGTCGTCATCACCACTGCCAAACTCTTTAGTTCATAATGCTTGCTGTTCGGCGCAGACCCTTAACATACCCTTTGCTCGCCAGAGACTGGAATCGGTAGGCAGAGATTGGTGCTCCCAGCACAGCGGGAATCTTGTCAAAAGGCATACAATCACCGCCTTTGCCCTCAGAAATCATCTTGGCAGCGAGTTCCAGACTCGGTTGAGGGTCGGGGAAGACCAGATCTAGCGACTCTCGATCCGATACCGGAGCTTGCAGAATGAAGCCATCCACAGGCTCATTGTTGTGCTTGGTGTAGTTGGAGTACTCAATGCAATCCTGTAACTGGTCAGAGACACTGAAATGAAGAACCAGTGGGAAAGACTAGTTACCTGGCAACCGGTAGAGGAACCAAACAGGACAATCTTCTCCTTACCAATTCCTCGAAGATACTTGACTAGCGCAGAGATATCTTCTACATCATTGGAAAGATTCGAGATGCCGAAACCAGTAAATGAGCTCCTAATGCGAATTTCGAAGACCGAATAGCCAAGTTCCTTTGCTTCCTCCAGATGCTGAGCTAGAACTCGGGTGTAAGGGACAGTGTGTGGTCCGTCTGTAAGCCCGCCGATGAAGATGATGGCATTACGAGCGGAAGTAGGACCAATCTCGTACGCACATGATGCTCGACACTTGGATTCAAAGGGATGGACAGTGACAGAGAAAGGACCTGTGGGAGCCATGATTGCAGCTTTTACTGGAAGTAGGGCTCTGTAACTGTTGTCTTTGTAGAGTAAGAGTGAGGATAGGGCTGGGGATCTCGAGGCATATAAGCTGGCATTCGGGCTGATGTAAGTTTCGTATTCGTTCACTTACCAAGACGTGCACGTAGTTTACAACTGGCATCGACTTCTCTCAAGTGGTTGTAAATATCCGGGTCTGACGAAAGATTGGATCTGATAACGGATTTAACACAGTGTGGATAGAAATGACATCACTTGGTCGGCAAAATTAGGATACTATGCTTTCGAGGTTGTAAAAACATGGTCAGAACTGTTAAAACTGATGCATATCTCATGATAAGATCTCCTATATGATCTGGTTGACCTACGATATAAGATACTGCAGTCTGTTTCCCTTATGAGGTCGCCGTTATAAGTGTATGGGTCCGTGGGAAAAGCTTCCGCACTGTCTGCTCCGCATTTACACTCATTCAACCCCTCCACACCAATTTTGTCTTGTCAATACCAAACCAAACCAAACCAGGGGCTCTGCATCGCTTCGCAACTATTCTATAAGTCGTCTTCACCATTCTTCATCCACGTTTCGACGTAGAACTGCATGTTCTACTGTCCTGGTAAGCACTACTACGTATTCGCATTCGCGTTCGCTAATTCCTTGGCTCAGCTTAGATGACCTGAAAGCTGTGGAGAATATGCACGAATAGACAAGCAGGAAGCGCTTCGCTTCGATCATAATGGAGTCAACATCTAGCAGCCAGGACAGGAACGCCTTCTTCCAAAAGGTTGGTCTTGAAACCCTGAATTCTTCGTGCGCCTTCTGACAAGTACACAGCTCAAGCCATGTTGCGTCAAGATAAGCCAGTTGGCTATACGAGAGGCAGACGCGCCAGCTTCTTCTCGAGAACTGGGCGAGCTGACAGGTCGTCTGCTTGACATTCTAAACGAACAGATTCGGCAGAACCCACTAGTTTTGGATGACAAACTTGCTGAATATATCTTCTTCCCTCTTCACCATGTCTTTCGCCAGATGGATCGATACCCTATGCTTCTGATCGAGAATTGTATCAAAATTCTTACGATCCTCATTACTCATGGTTGGAAGGCAAAGATTTCTGCAGAACTTGTGAAACAAATTTTGAGTCTTTTGACCTTCATCATCGATGGAACGCCTGGCTCTGCACAGAAACGTCCCGTGGCCGAGGAAACAGTACTGGAGGCTTTCCGCGGATTGACGGCATTGTTCACTACAGCCGGCTTATCGATCACGGCGGCATCGGGTCTCTCAGAAGGGGAGTCAATACCTGCCCTTGGCCACGCTGTAACTGTCATGCTGGATGGAGTTGTCGATGGTGCAACGTCCCAAATTCAACAAGAAGCATTGCGGGCCTTGCAGGCTGTGTACCGTACTGTCAAGGAACATGCCGCGCTGGCTAGCTTCTTCCCTGGCACAATATCCTCACTTGCCAAGGTTTCATCTTCTCCAAACCGGTACAAAGGAAATGTTCTTGCCAAGTGTCTTGAGACAGTAACCCTGGTGCTGACAAGCGTGATGGCTGATCTAAGAACGCGGTCCATCCTGGCTAAGGCCGAGTCTGAACAAGAAGATGAAGCCCACGATAGCAAGATTCTCTCCCCAGCTTGGCTCAAAGCAAGCACCATACAAGTCAAGAAAGCACTCTCGACAATAATGAGACTACGGTCTCATGATTCAGCCGAGGTCAGGAACGCTCTCAACAAGCTCTGTGTCATTCTTTTGGATGAATGCCACAAGACTCTGTCCAACTGCACGAATATACTGGTTGAAACGTCTATGATGCTTGGCGAAACTGAGGAAAAGCTCTCTCTGACGCAAACCAGTCTACGAGATCTGATCAGCATCTACCCAGAATTTGGCGAAATTGTCAAGACGACTACATACAACTGGATGTCTAGCCTTCCACGCTTAATGCAAGCGGCGGATGAGGACGTAAAACGAGACGCAATCCAGAATGTCCTGAAAGGACTTGAGTTACTCAAGGGGCTACATATACAATCATCAACCCTTGACGAATCTATGTCGATAATGCTACGGGACAGTGTTGTGACCCTCATGCAAGCATCAAAAATACAGACGACGAACGAGAACACAAATGTCCGGCTGATTGATGGTGGAGAAGCGTCCGGAGAGTACACAGACGTACAATATCAACCGGTCTTACTTCCTTCGGAATCTCAAAAGAAACTCCGGAGCGAGATAATGTCTCTCATCGCATTTCTTGGTTCATCATCTCAGCAAGCCAGCTTTGCGGGCAGTATGTTGGAGCAAGTCCAGGATTCTGATAATCCTGTTGGACGAGTGGCTACTTTTTGGCTTTGCTTTCAACTTATCAAAGCGAGCCACAAGTCTTCTGCGGAAGAAGATATGTTTTTTAACCTCTCAACGCTAGCAGATCCATCCCAAGATATCGACGGAGTCTTCAATGAGCTATATACAACCTCGGTGCAAATTCTTGATCACCATTCAGATGCAGAATCTACCGATTGGCGTCTGGAAGCCTTAGCTATGGAGGTCACCGCTTACACAGCACAAAGAGCGGGAGAGTCATTCCGCCCTGAACTCATTGACGTGTTGTTCCCCATTGCAACGTTCTTAGGGTCCGACAATCCGAATCTGCAAAAGCATGCCATCATTACATTGAACAGCATAGCAACTTCATGCGGATATGCCAATGTATCTGAGCTCATCATTCAGAATGTGGACTACATGGTCAATTCGGTATCTTTACGACTCAATAGTTTGGACATATCACCCGCCTCAATCAATGTCTTGACTATGATGATTCGACTGGCGGGTCCAAGACTGGTTCCCTACCTAGACGACGTCATTGA
Organism: Fusarium sp. NRRL 66739; assembly: GCA_021655895.1. NCBI lineage: Eukaryota > Fungi > Ascomycota > Sordariomycetes > Hypocreales > Nectriaceae > Fusarium > Fusarium sp. NRRL 66739. The sequence continues at coordinate 14,017 of JAJJWO010000043.1, forward strand.
CTCGATTTTCGGAGCATTAGATAATTACCACGGGTATCCAGTGTTTGTGAAGAATCTTTTCACCGTGCTCAAGGAGGTTGTGGATCAAGGCGTTCGCTCAGATATGTTGTTACTGGAGCATCAGACAAGTTCGAAACCAGACCATCGAAAACAACACAACAAGGTACCTGGTATTTCTGATCTCCTAAACACTCTAGAAAATAGGAAGCAGCGGGAGGTACTTAACGAGGCGGAAGCTGACAAGGTTGATGGTCACCCAAGAAAACCCTGGAAGAATGAAGTTGATGGCGAGGAGGGAGCGGATCCTCCGCCAGACGACGAGAAACCACCAAACTCGCAAACTTATCAGCTCCTGTTAAGAGTGGCAAATCTTACCCAACATTACCTCACATCCCCGACACCAGAACTACGAAGATCCCTGCTGGAGCTTCTCACAACTGCATCCCCTGCCATGGCTCCCGACGAGAATGCATTTTTGCCCCTCGTTAACTCGATCTGGCCCGTCGTGATCGACAGGTTGCATGACCAAGAAGCTTATATCGTGGTTGAGGCGTGCCACGCACTTGCCGGGCTTTGCGCTGCTGCCGGGGACTTTCTTAGCTCTCGGTTTAAGACCGAATGGGCTGACTGGCTTCGAGATTGCTGCCGTAAGGCCAAACATCAAGCTTCTAATGCACCAAATCGGGCCAGACCCCATGGGGAAGTCAAGCTGGCCGAAGGAAGACAAAGCGACGATAGCCGAGTGCTAATACCCCTGAGAGACGGCAGCACCCTAAGCGGCAAGCCATCTATGCAGGTCGTCACATCGTCTTCGGGAAGTCTGGGGAAATTTGCGTCACCAGTACGTGTGTGGGAGGCTACGGTTGAGCTGTTGACGGCAATCGTGTCGTATGTCCATGTTGACGAGGAAATGTTTGATGACATTCTTGGTCTACTTTCGGACGTTTTGGAGCGCAACGTTCAAGTGCGGGAGGCATTGGAGGCTGTCAACGGGGACGCTGTGTGGTTGTCACGATACGAGCGAGGGAATATTGAATGTCTGCCAACGCCGCGAATGGAGGGCGTTGAGTTTGCTGTCATGACAATGTCTGAATAACGAGCATCTAGAAGAGTCAATGCTCAGGCAATGCGGAATTAGACCAGCATCGTATCGACATGTCAATCGTACCATCGATGTTGTTGGGATGGCCAGAGCCGGCATAAGACTTCTCTATGGCACGACTCGTTTCCTGGGAATTAGCACGCATACTAGGAGCGCCACCGGCCAAATCTTTGATCAATTATGGTTACACAGCAATTGAGCAAATGTTTTATGTGATGGTTTCACATGGGATATCCCCAAAAGGAAGATTGTCTGACCTAGTCACGACTCAAGGAGATCTTACGTGGACAAGGGAAAGGTCTAGATCGTGCTGACGGTTCCGCAGTGGGAACATTAAGCTTCTTCTCCGCACGCCTTAGCATTACACCTGCTTTATGAGGTTAGCGCCAGAGACTAATAATTGGAGTCAATTCTCGGGGCGGAGCAGAGCTGAGATTGCCTGCAGTTCCCTCCCTTTACCCCAGAAGAAGGATCGTGATACATATGAAGCGATCTCGTAATAGAATCGCCAGCTCCATTGTCTAGACTCTGGAGTCTGGAGAACCCCCAGATTCTGGGCCTTGTGGCGGTCACGGCATGACATTTGTTTCCCCAGAGAGCCAAGTTGTCATAACGTAACGACGTTATTGAGCCTCATTCTTGGCTTGTCTTGGCTAGACTGCCGTGAGGGGAAATCGTTGTGAGGAGAGAAGAAAACTCCAAAAAGCCACTGAGATCAGCAACGCACCAAAGATGGAAAATTTTGCTCTCAGCTGAGTAGCGTTTGCGCTTGTGACCCTGACCTAGCGGTCAACATTTGACAGGCTATCAGAGGGGGGACATGGGTTATGATTCCAGATTCATTCATCCCACCGGTGCCTGAGCTTATTCGTATCCAGCCAGTGGACCACTACGACGGTAAATGAATGGCAGTCTAGAAATTTTCTAGCGTGCATCTACCAAACACGTTGTGACCCCTTGAGCAAGTATTTTGGACCATGCCGTGCGGGGGAGACAAGAATGCCTCCAAGTCTGGAGCTTGCTTGTGTTGACAAGGAGGAGTTGAAGATTCTTGGCGACAGATCGCCAAGTCCTGTCCCTCACTGAATGAGATCTTTGACAGCAGATCCAAAGTCTGTCTGGACAACATTGGACCTCGGCCCAGGTCTTCGGTTCACAATGACATACCTCGTGGCACAAAGGCAACGTAACGTCTTGATTACAAGATTCAATCCAGAGTGAGACCAGGGTGGCATCACATCATTCCGACCTTCCGAAAATAGTCCAGCCTGCTCACGGTAACGAACGTTTATTGCGGGCGTGGCGTTGAAGCATGGGGCTTGATATCCTGGCAGGGGTCAATATCATACATCTCTCCGCGTCTGAAGCGCGTCTACTGGTCATAACCAGTTGAGGAGTCTCAGGGAGGTCTGCGGAAAGCAACCGAGGCTTGCTCGTATCAGCCATGGGCATCTGCAAGTGAACTCTAATAAAGGAATGTCTGACACATGTATTACTTACTGACTCTCTGACCTGATGGAACTGGCGAGAGTATCAAAGCATAGCTCAGCCTGGACACGTGCAGGCATGCATGCACCGAGTCAGCAATGATAGCAATTACAAACTATCATCAAACAATAGGCGATAAACGCTATCTCGACCGTTGACCAGCACTGGTCCAGACCAGACCAGACCGGGCCGATCGATTATGCTACTCGACGAAGCTCGCCCTCGCCGAGAGATTGAGACTGAGCAACAAGCGCGGGCCAAGGCGGCAAACAAGCAGCAGCTTTGTCTTCCCCAGATGGGCATGAAAATCTTTTCTCCACCGTGATAAGCAACGTTAGCTTGCGGTTGAGGACCAATAGCCCTCGACAACTAACCACTAGCCTCCGTATACACTCCCGAGTCACGCTCAACCAGGTTAGAGTCCCCGTGCTCGACACCATCACCCCGGGCTGGCAGGGCACCATCTCCAAATCTTGCAGACCCCGGCACTATCAAATCTAGAACTTTAACTTGCCTTATACATGCAGTCCCATACACTCGGTGGATCGTGCAGCAATGTCGAGGAAAGGAGTACAAATACCAAGGGCCTCTCCCTCATCATGGAGATAGAAGAACAAGAGCCTCATCACTCTCAACTCCCCTCCATTCCCCTTGACCACTACACTCTCCGTGGTATCATCACAAGCAGTCGCCATGGCTACTACTCCTCCCACTGATTACGGCAAGGAGGCCGTTGTCGATGTCGCCGAGACCCAATCCCACGATGTCGAGACTGGCGAGGTCAAGAACGGTGGCCTCCAGCGAGATCTCAAGAACCGACACATGCAGATGATTGCTATTGGTATGGCTTCCTTTCTCCGTGCTTCTTGAGGTTAAAACTAACAGACATAGGTGGTGCTATCGGTGCTGGTCTCTTCGTCGGTTCCGGTGGTGCCCTTCAGAAGGGTGGCCCTGCTGCTCTCCTCATCGGCTATCTCATCATCGGTATCATGCTTCTCTGCACATGCTTGGCCCTGGCTGAGATGGCTGTCCTCTACCCCGTCAACGGTGCCTTCTTTACCTACATTGTCCGATTCGTCGATCCCTCTTGGGGCTTCGCCATGGGTTGGCAATACGCTCTTGCTTGGCTCACTGTGCTCCCTTTCGAACTGATTGCCGCCTCCATCACCATCAAGTTCTGGAGAGAAGACATCAACATGGCTGTCTGGGTCACCGTCTTCCTTGTCGTCCTGATCTTCATCCAGGTCTTTGGTGTCCGGGGTTACGGCGAGGTTGAGTTCGTCCTCTCCATCATCAAGATCTGCGCCTGTGTTGGCTTCATCATCCTTGGTATTGTCATCAACTGCGGTGGTGTTGGCAGCCAGGGCTACATTGGCGCCAAATACTGGCACAACCCTGGTGCTTTCACCGACTTCAAGGGATTTGCCTCTGTCTTTGTCGTTGCTGCTTTCTCCTTCGGTGGTACTGAGATGGTTGGTCTGGCTGCTGCTGAGTCTGCCGACCCCCGCAAGTCTATCCCTACTGCCAGCAAGCAGGTCTTTTGGCGAATTGCCATCTTCTACATCCTTAACCTGTTCATCGTCGGTCTCATCCTCCCCCACGATGACGACCGTCTGATGGGTGCCAGCGGTGCCAACACCAAGGCCTCTCCCTTCGTCCTGGCCATCCAGGATGCTGGTATCAAGGTCCTCCCTAGCATCATGAACGCCGTCATCACCATCGCCGTCCTCTCTGTTGCCAACTCTTGCACCTTTGGCTCTACCCGAACCATCCAGGCTATGGCTGAGCGCAAGATGGCCCCCTCCTTCTTCAAGTACATCGACTCCAAGGGCCGTCCCCTCTGGTGTGTTCTCCTCCAGGTGGCTTTTGGTCTCCTTGCCTACGTCGGTGCCGCTCCTCAGGGTGGTGAGATCTTCGGCTGGCTCCTGGCTTTGACCGGTCTTGGTTTCCTCTTCGTCTGGGGTTCCATCTGCCTTGCCCACATCCGCATGCGCGCTGGTATGAAAGCTCAGGGCATCAACCTTGGCCTCATCCCTTACAAGACCCCCTTCGGTGTCATTGGCTCTTGGCTTGGATTCGGTCTTAACATCCTCGCCCTTGTTGCTTCTTTCTACACTGCTCTCTACCCTGCCTCGGGCGCTTCTCCCACCGCCGAGGCCTTCTTCAGCTCCTACCTTGCCTTCTTCTCTGTTGCCCTCCTCTACATCGGCTACAAGGTCTGCAACCGCAAGTGGCAGATGCTTGTCAGTCCTTCTGAGATGGACCTGTCCTCAGGAGCTGTCTGGTTGGAAGAGGAGGAGCACAAGGAGCCTTTTGTGTGGTCTCAGCTGCCCATGAAGATGGTCCGCGGCTTCTTCTAAGCACGTGCGAGAAATGAGAGATGTCGATAGGATTTGGATACCCATGGATGAGGAGTAAAGGAATGCATATAATGAATGATTTATAATAATATTCGAGTTTACACAAAAGCAAAGCGATTAGCGTTCTTGAGCATAATCTGCACATAAACAATACGCATATGCGATCTACACCTTTACTGAGTAATATAAAATGTGATGAATTGTAATTTAAGAGCTATATCTTGTTGTATCGTTCAACTTTGTAGTTATCTGACGTTGGCCTTGCGAAATGTCTGCCCCTTTTCATATATCTTTCCCACCTTCATCGCATTGTTTGCGAGATTTTAGAATATGCCAGCTGAATTGAGCAAAATGTTTCCCCAAAATCGCCCCAATAAAGAGAATAAATAGCACGCTTTAGGGTGACCTTAGTTCTTGTCCTGGTCAAGCTTCGAGATCTCACGTCGCGCCTCGCGAAACACTTTCACCCTATCCGCACACGCCTTGTCCAGCGTCGAGATAACAGCGTCGTACGTAGCCCGAAGCTTCGAAATCTCCTTCTCGTGAGCCTTCTTGGCTGTCTCGTTTTCCTGTTTGAGAGTCTCGCAGACATTGGCAATGGTGTTCCGGGTGTACTGCCATACCTTCTCGAGCTCATCTTGTCAGCTAAGGCTGAAGATAACAAAGAGCATAACAGAATTATAGATAGTTAAGGAAAAGAATTATACGAAATAGTAAAAACTATCCTAAACCGGTGATTTCATAGACCCCTACTGCTACATATTCAGTCCCGCGTTACCCAAATATCTGTAATCTTCCCATCGGACAGTCTCTTAATATCCTCAAACACATACTCAATAGGTGTAACATAGTAGTATCCCCGTTGGGTTCCATGGGCATTCTGCCCACCTAGGAGCAAACCAAGAATACCCCCTAGTTCATCAAAAACCACAGACCCGGAGTCACCTGAGCAAGCAGGCGTAGAACCGAAACCATGCTCTAGGTCTGTCTGAAATACATACTCATCCGAAACATAGGGATTCATGCTACCGGGGGCTCTGACGTCTGCTTTGAACCGATGAAAGAATCCGGCCGTAGGCCCAGTTGCAGCGCCGACCTTCCAACCTCTTTCAACAAGAGGAAAGGTGTTCAAACGGTTCTCTTGTTTCACCCCATGGCATATCGATTGGGACTGGTCTTTCAAAAGATCTCCAATCGTGAGGTATGGCCTATAAGAAGTTTTGGCCTCCCACTCTGCTATCTTTGGGAGGCGATTCCGTCCCCGACGAGCTTCAGGAACCTTGATCAAAGCCCAGTCTAAACGATGATTGTCGCTTGTTTGTCGGGGCACAGAACCGGAACCCGAATGAAAAGTGCCAAATATATTGCCCTTCTGGTCAAAGAAAGCAATCTTCTCTGCTCTTTCTTGCTCCACTAGTTGCTTCTCCTTTTCCATCGCAGAGGTGTAAGAAGCACCTTCACGTTTAGCCATCCTAGCCTCCCAGTGCTGCACCCTTGAGTTAAGCGACCAGATGGTGTAGTTGTGCTTATTACGTGAAGGACTTTCCACCTGCACAGGGGTATTGAATTGTGGCGTTTCGAGCGTAAATCCTTCATAGCTGGGCTGCACCACATGATAACTTGTCAGTCCGTACGTGGTCCACGTCTGGTTGCTCTCGGTCTTGATATCAAGGTAGCAGCCGAGCGTGCCATCAACATGATAAGCCTGGCCTCCTTTTGTAAGATATGTAGATATCCCAATGCTGTCGCCCAGGTCCACCCGAGTCTTGTAATTATCACCCCTCATCAGGTTGCCATACAATCTACCACGGATTGCCTCGTCCGGCCCTTGGGGAGGCATGAGCGGGAAAGAGTATGGCACGATTATATTATGTTCGATATGAACATGAAGAGCTCCCCAGCCTTCTCTTGCTAGGCTCTGCTCGATGTCGTCGATAATGGCCTCCCACTGAGTTTCATCAGATTCGTAGCCAACTGATATGTAGACTGTGATGGGTGCGAATAGGGCAATCGAGCTCCATTGCGAACGAGTTGTCTCAAAAGTATCGAGGCGAGTACGAATAAGTGCCTTGATATTGTCCCAGGCATTATATAAGTCTGGCTGATCGAGAACAGACTCTAGGTCCTTGAATTCGTATAATTCTGGAGCCAGAATGTCGACATAAAGAGTCATTCGCTCCCCGAGACTTGCAAAAGTATCTTCAATCACGTTCACAATGTCGTGAACGGCCCGTTTCCAGTTATCCTTGACATCAGGATCATCGTGGTTCCAAGGTGTATAAATGAGCAAAGTTGGAATCGCCGGTTCGGTGGCACCAGGGATGCTACAAAAATGGTGAACAATATTGATATCAGTTTCATCCTCATCGTAAAGCCCATACTTTGTCAAGATCTCTTCAGCTCTTTGACCAAGGGGCCATGATCGCCGTCCCTAAACATGCTGGGGCAAGGTAACCCTGCGTCCTTTAGAGGGAACGGTCGCAACAAGGGATATGCGGCGCGATACTTTACGCACACGACCTTGGGGGACTCTTTAGATGAATCCATATTTTCTGGAATGATGAAGGTAGGGATGAAAGTTGAAGGAGGCAAGTTTTGGATTTGGGTTGTGTGGGAAGCATTACCTCTATATATTTTTTGCGGTAAAAATGACATTAATTCGAGTGGCTTACATTCAAAAAAAGGTTCTTCATAATTATTAAATTATTATTAAATTACTGTATTAAATTAGGGTTAGTATTTCAGTTAGAGATAATAAAATCTGCCGTTATCTCAGGCTGCACCGTAATAGAGCCGACATACTTTAGACAACTGCATGTATACCCTTTCTGTTCAGGCTCATCTCCCTTTGCAATTCTCAGTCCAGTCTATGTGTAGCCTGTACCTGCATGAAGAGGAACCCTTCCTAAGTGATCAGGTTCCTTCGCCTTCTTTGAATAAACCGAGTCTGCTCCTGTCTTATCTCCGGTTTAAACGACTCGAATATACTACTGATTACCAAGTATCTTCATATAAGCGTCCATGACCTGGTTTACTACGTTCTTTTGCTCTGAAGGACCAGCCACGATGGAACTAAAACACCTTGGCTGAATTATATCGAGAAGTTTCAGGCTACACTCGCCACTGACACCTTAAATAGTTTAAACTCTGTAATGTGATATTCAGATTTTAGGATAAAATACTACAAGCTTTAATAATTTTAGAATAGGGGGGGGGGGGTAAGAACTGTCCTAGTTTAGTCAAACCAACAGTGAGATTTATGAATATGTGCAGTTTCTTTGGCCGGGCTGCAGCTGTGCCCAAAGACCATCGATACTACAACGGATACGTATGCAAGCAATGTGGTGAATGGGCGTAGATACCCAATATATGAATTATACAACAAGTAACACACTCTCAACTCCTCCATGATATAGCAACCCGATCCAGATGCTGATTTTCCTTTTATTCTCTTTTCCATGCAACAGCAAACGCCTACCACCATTCGATCCTGTATGCGCCCGAACCAGTCAGGGGGACTATGAGAACAAATGAAACTCAGAAGTAAAACAAAAAACTGCCATCTTAGGCTAAAACCTGATAAGATGTATAGATAATAAATGCTCAAGGGTAGACTGAATCGCCCCTTTGAAGCAGAGGGCGCTGATCCCAACGTTCCTCGTCGATGCTCTCATCGTCGTTGTATTCCTCCTCCTCGGCAACGTTGTCACTGATCCTTGGGCGGCCGTTCGCCTTGTTGTTCTCAGGCTTGCTGTAAATAAAGTACTGAGCAAATACACCCAAGTCGAGGAAGAGGGTGACAAGGCTGCCAGCGAGCCAGCTAAGGTTGACCAGGATGTATTTTCCGTAAATATGGCTGGCTTCGCCGGGCCTGCACTTGTCGTGCTTGCACTTGGGATCATAGGCGAAGATGGACAGAACGTAGGTAATGTTGCCAAGGCAGGCAAACAGGAAAAAGAGCATGCTAAGTCCCTCGGTCGTCTTGCGCCTCCAGTTCAGGATGAGCTGGGGCAGGCGGGAAGCGATGTAGGCGACGGTGCAGAGATATCCAAAGATCTGGCCAGAAAGGCTGAAGTGAAGGCTATCACCGCCTCCAACATCGGTGTCGTCGTGCTTATCACCAGAAGAAGCCTTCTGACCCAAGAACCAACCGACAACACCAGCAGCAATGACCATCAGCACAATAATGGTATTCCAGATGATGGTCTGCAGGACGGTGGGGGTTTGAGGAGTAGCATCCTCGGCGATATGGGGCACAGCTGGCGACAGGCCGGACCAGTCTGAGCCACGACGCTCATGGTGGTGATCGTGATGGAGGAGACCAGTGCGCTCATTGGGTTCACCAGGGGCCGGGGTGGTCGGTTTCGGAGCAGGGGTCGGAGCGTCGCGCCAGGTGAAGCCGCGATAGTAAAAGCACTGGCCAAGGAGAACGAGATCTGCGATTGTGTAGTAGATGGCAAGAATGATCTACAAGACAGATCGAATTAGTATTTTCCCTCCAGGGGGGCCAAGTGTGCATCATACCATGGTTGGTAGGACGCCCTGGAGGACAGCGCCCAGAATGTTGAACACATCGCCGAGAAGCCAGACAATGATGAACTGGATCGAGAGAGCATCGGCACTGCTGCGCTGGAAGTTTTGGATGATTTGAGGAGAGAAGACGACGACTAGAAGCGATCAGTTAGGTTCGACAGACATGGGGGATATGGGAGTGCCCTACCCCAGCAGGCGATAGAAATAGAGCTAGAAGAAGTTGTCAGATATCAATTCCATCAAAAAAGTGCAGATTCGACCAAGAACATACCCACAAATGCCCGAGATAGCCTCAACATCGAGGTTGAGGGCCTGAGTTGGTGGTGTCATGGTAGTGAACCAAGGCATGATGACCCTGGAAAGATGACAGACAGAGAGCTCTGTAGCAGCGCCCACCCCAGCTTTTTGACTAGCAAATACCGTCCAAACAGGCCAAAATTATGCGTATGTCGTGGTGTTGCTGCATTCGTGAAGAAGGTAGGAAAGCAATTTCGCTCCAAAGAAGAATTGTTGACGTTGATAATTTTGCGACGCGCGCAAAGCAAAACTCTAAGGGAGACAGAATCAGGGTCAGACTTTTTCATAGATTAGTTATTGTCCACGTGCTCAGGACAGGACAGGACACGACAGACGTCATGCGGGGGAAAGGCACTAGGTCCCTAGGTAGGTAGGGATTCAGGGACTAAACCTCCCCTGGTATCTTCGCCGAACAAAGAATAGTGCTGGGGGTAGCCGATCTCGGTATGAGGAAAAAGTTGACTTGTAACTAATAGATCTTGACTACCTACCTATAGAGATAATCGCCAATGACACGGTCAATTGAAACTTGCCTATACATCTAGAGTATTCTCAAACATGAAACTCTTCATCTCCAATATCGTCTCAGCACAAAAGTGATACTAATGAGGTCATTATCGATGTTCCCCTAAACCCACATCGTGTCTTTCAAAGAGGAGTCTCAACTCCAACGCCATTGTCCAATCATAACTCCATCACGCCGTGATAGTCGCATTCGCCGCAATGTCCATATAAATGATACCCATTCTCACCGCTAGCGATTTCGCCTTTTCAACGCCAGTGAACAAGAACATCGTCTAAGCATCTTTTACACCAAATCAGGACTAAAGTCTTGTTTCAATCATTGATTTCTATTGTCTTGGCTACCAAGTCCTCAGTAAAAACAACTCCTTCAACTGCTTACAAATACAAAATCTCAAAACACCTCAGCCCAAGGTTTCCATATGTCGACTACAGCCCCTTCGGTACCTGAGCTGCCCGTGGTTGCAGCTCTACAAAACGACGATTCAATGCTGACTCGTCGTTTTGGAAAAGAAGTTGTCAATTATTATGCTGGCAGCCGCATCAACCGCTTCTCTTTCCTCCGTGCTGATGCTGGCTTTCTTCGAAAGGCTTCTGTCAGTCCTACGGCTAGGTACCTGGCTCTCCACGAACTGAACCCGCTGGTTGTTGATAAGAAGACACCGGCGTATTTATCCTTCAACGATATCCAGCCTCTGGTCGGTTCAGACCCTTTTGCTCTCACTGAGGATGAAGCCATCCAAACTTTTGACTCGACCAAGACCAAGCCCCTTATTGTGTTCCTTGGCATGCTGGAGGAGGGCAACGAGAATGACCGTATCACCTCTAGCGAGCACGGAGATATCCACGGTCAACCCTATTTTGCCATCGATATCACTCCTAAAGGAACCCACGCCGAAGGAGCCGCCAACTTCTTAGCGGAGCAGGAGAAGAAGGGATTGTCTCTGGATAAGAACCCCCGTGCTATGAATCAGTCGCCTGATGCTGGTAAGTAACAGTTCCAAACGAGGTTGAAGATGTTATGACTAACGTTCTCTCAGCCGCCATGTACGCCCAGGCCAGGTCTATGATTGACTGGAACACACGAAGCCCTTTCTGTGCTGGTTGCGGACAGCCTAACCTTTCTGTTCACGCAGGCTACAAGCGTGTCTGTCCTCCTGCTGACCGTAAAGGAGGTGCCAACAGCGAGCCTCGCGGAGACTGTCCCACTCGTCATGGTGTTTCCAACATCTGCTTTCCCAGAACAGATCCCACGATGATTGCCGCTGTTGTTTCTGCTGATGGGACAAGAGTCTTGCTTGGGCGTCAGAAGCGCTGGCCTCCGCATTGGTACAGCACACTCGCTGGTTTCCTCGAGCCTGGAGAGTCTATCGAGGAGTCAGTTAGGCGAGAGGTTTGGGAGGAGAGCGGTGTTCGCGTGGGACGTGTCGTCATTCACTCGACCCAGCCGTGGCCTTATCCTGCGAGTCTGATGATTGGTGCTATTGCCCAGGCGCTTCCTGGAGAGGGCGAGAACATCACATTGAACGATAAGGAGCTTGAGGCGGCGAAGTGGTTTTCTATCGACGAGGTTCGTCAGGGCTTGGCAACAGGGACGAGCAGTCTGGGAGAGCCTGCTCCTGAGGGGTATAAGGAGGGTGGTTTGCGATTACCGCCTGCGCAGGCTATCGCTAACAGACTTATCACGGCGGTTGTTGAAGGATATCTGACAGCGGCTCCTAAGATCTAGTTAGTGAAAATGTTGATAGACGATATAGGCAGGGGATGTATAGAGGCGTTGATGTTTCGTGGTTGTATACTTGTCATTGTCGAGAATATATATGCTTGAAACTCCTTGTTATTCGGTGTATGGACTAGATAACAAGATAAAGTAGCGATGCATCATTCTTCTGGTAGTGCTGACGCCCTAGTTGGGGGATCTCTCCTGAGAATCCTAGAGCAAAGGGGGTATAATTTTATGCCATCTCTTTATTTCTAGTGATCTCGTACCTAAAATCCAGAGATATGCATGGGCATTTGCTGCTGACTGAGCTCTGTCTCGATTTGTTCTGGGCTTCCGCGTGCCCTAAAGCGTACGCGTCTGCTGAAATTCCCCTCCCTCTCGCTACCCGAACAAAATCTCCCACTTCACACTCTTTTCTTCCACAAACCACCTCAGACTTGCCTCGAATTTGAAGCCGAGAGCACGTCTTGGCCATCTTGTAACTTTACTCTGGTTTCATTGTTTCATTATTTCATTCTTCCATTCTTTCTTTCGTACCTGCTTTGTTCGCCTACATCATCACTTTGTTCACGACCAACTACCTACATTTCATACTCGCCGCGAGCTTCGTACCCAGTGCAAGGTAAATGATATCATGATCCTCTCTTAATGTGCTGGCACTTACCGTACTCTAGAGGCAGTTTACTGACTGTCGATGCCCTTTACTTTCCTCTTCCCCTATCACCAGCAGCATTTCCACCATGCCTGAAGATGCCACTCCTTCGGACCAGTCCTCGGTCGACGTGTCTGAGCTTGGTCCTTTTATGATTCACAAAATCCAAGTCCAGATGGTGAACAACATCTTCAAGCTCGTCGGAAGAGACCCAAATGAACACGTCAAGTGCTTTGAAGCTTGTGTTCAGCTGGTCGAGAACACGAACATCGTCGAAGCATCAGACTTTTCTGACTGGGAGAGCAATGCCCTTATCACAAAAAAGCTGGATGAGTTCAACAAGGCGAACTCAACACAGAGAAACAACTTCTACATGATTCCCGCGCCCATCGCCATTGTCATCGCTGTCGCCCTCAACCAGAAGAACATCAGTATCGAAACCGACGGGAATCTACGAATCATGAATCACTTCTCTGACGGAAAAGTCTGGGCTTGGCTTGGAATCGCAATCGATGTTTGGCCCCAAACCGGAGATGACCGTTTTCTCGTCAAATCTGATGAGAAACACTCTAGCCCTCCGGTTGTAGGCAAAGCGCATTTTGGCCAGTTGTGTGTCCTTACCTCAGAGGCTGGGGACAAAGTAACCCCTCTGATGCTGCTTTCCATCGCACGCATCAACGGTTGGGTGAAGGCCACAACCGGGACTCCTTGGCTGAAGATGGGGGATGCCGATTGCCAGTCAGTCATGACCCGAAGAATCGCAATGCGAGATGGAGATCATATTCTGAAAAGACTTGGCAACCGCAAGTTTCAGCAAGACGACGACACTTTTGTAAAGGAAATGAAAGAGTGGCTGTCTGAGCCCGTCATCCGCGTCCTCCCTGAGGAGATCAAGAACCGCGTCTGGTTCTAGTGCAACCAGTACGACCACTCCTGGCTCCCAGTCATTGCTCAGGCCGACAAAGAATTCAAGACTTGGAAGTACACGGGAAAGACAAGGGAGCCTGTTGCTTCTTTCATCTCCGACGATGTCGACTGGCAAGAAATTGCCCAGAAAGTCCAGGATACCAGTTCGCACGACGCCATCAAGACGATTGTCGAACTGGCACACAAGACCCGTGGAATCCACCGCGTGCGAAAAGAATACCTTTCAGAAGCTTTCCCAAGCCTTCAGAAAGTCCGAGACACCTTGCTCGACCTCAGCCCGGATCACAGGTCGCTTCAGTTTGTTCTCAGCTCGGCCCTGCGTCAGTGCTCCCTGAGTCGTGTTCAGGACGCTGATGGCGACAGAAACATCCTCATCGGAGCCCTTCAGCGACTCTTTGACTCCATCGTTTACGCAGTTCCCAAGTCCCATGGTCTATGCGCCGCCTTCTTCGATATGACTTCCAAGACGAACAAGGCCGTGCTTACTTGCCTTGACTTCGACGTCGTCGGGGCAAAGTCTCGACACCAAAAGAGAATTGATATGCAAGAGGTTCCGCGTTGGTGCAATACACATGTCTCCAACGCCGCGGATGCAGTGGACAGGCTGGGCCCTGGTTCTGTGTCCCCATACTCAGTACTCTACTCTCGTCTGAGTTTGATTCTGAACGCCGCAGACGCGTTTGCTATTTCCGAGAGTCTTCCCCGAGAAGTGCGAGTCGTATTCCGAGGTCGAGATGAGGGAGAAGAGGATGATGAATGAGGGGGGTTCCTGGAAGAGAAGATTCATGAAGGACTATGGATCTTGTTATTAGAGTCTGTGGTTGAGATACTTTTGTTGAGAATGTGCGACGAGCTATGTCAGAGCTTGTACAGTGGCTGATATAACGGATGAACAAGTGGGATAGTTATGTCGACATACCTAGTAAACAAAAGAGTTAAGACAAGTTACACACTTGTATAATATCACAATCACTAGTTAAAGATCCCATCTCTGGTCCGGAATTGATATACTAGCCTGTATGTGAAGGTCAGAGCAGGCTGTAATCTCGAAATGGATGATAGGACGGACTGATCTTTGAAGAAATACCAGAGTAAAACTGAAAGGATGAAAAGATAATCTTAGGATGAAAGAATGGGGAACAGGATGAAAGGTTTGAACGCAGGATAAAAGAACCAGAGAAGAAGGAGCGTGTTTCGTGCAATAGGCTTTTTTCAACGGTTTTAATACTAATAGAAGATAAAATTCATCTCTATGTTAACACAGACTTCCGCATCTCTGTTGGAGTCAGTTCACAAAGTACTTTTCCAGATGGTAAAATAGATCTTGTTTCTTTCGCGAAATCTGCTCAAGAGGTTGTTCTTATCCTAGCCTCGTTGAACGAAGATTCTCTTCCTTTTGCTATATGTTGAACCGCAGATAAGCCCTAGGATCAGAAGCCCCTTGTGTAGGGACCTTACACTTTTGGCGTATGGTCTAGTGGCTAGTACAACACATGATTTATCCCTTGTTGAGAAATACCGTTTTTTTACTGTTGACCACTGCCGTCATCACTCTCAGACTTTTATGCTTCGCGCATTAGAGTTCAGTTGGTTGAGTTTAGGCAGCCTTGTGGTCCTATTGACCCTATCTACTGTTGACCTTGGCCTGTTATAGAGGCTTTCTATTGTTGAAAACTACTGGGCTATATTGGTATATTAATTACTCTTTCTTTAGATGATGACGTTGATTATTTGTATTTATATATGACTGCTGTGTTAGCCTACTGTGTTATCTGTATTTCACTGTGTATGAGAATGTTGTTTGTATTAGATAAGTGTTTAATTTGACTTGAACTTTTCCTTGATAACTTTAGCCTGGGTATCTCCCTGAACGCCGATTTGGGATCTATGCTAAGGCATGAGGAATGACCTTTTTATATTCCTCTAATATTAGGCTTAGTGAGTTATATAAGAAGCATTTAAGTCATATGATGTAGTTGTAAACTCTGATGGAAAGGTTATTATGTTATTTGGCAAGTGGTAAGATAAGCCTTATTATATTAAAGAAAACAGCTGTATTATTCCTACTAGGCTGCCCTGATCTGGACTTATAGGGTATATTACATTGAAGTATTTATATATGATTTATTTTAATAGTAATAATATGGATAGCTGACCGCTTTGCAAATAATATACGTGATTCATCCATGCAAACGGTATGCATCATGGGAACCACATGCGTGATTCATTACAGAGACTGCAGGCGTCACGCATTAACCTTACAAGAAAGAAATATAAATACAGGCAGGATCCTCCAACTCCCACATGCATTTCCTCCTTTACACCACCATTCTGAACATCATGGATCCCCCTCAGCACTACTATGGCAACTTGCCTACCCCCTCAAACAGCGCGACATTGTCGAGACGAGGGGGGACTTCCTCCGAGTCGGACACTTTTACCAACATTGTGTGCGTCAAGTACCGCGCTGCGTCTCCAACCCTACGACCTCTGCCACTAGAGACAGAGTACTTGCCTCAATCCACCATCCTCCACGCCATGCAAGACGATATTTGCCAGAGAGTCGAGGATATCTTGAAGCAGCTTGAGCTTTTCGACGACGAGGAGACCAGTGTCGAAGTTGTTTTACGTCGCGTCCCCGGAGCCCACTACACAGCTATCCCAACTATTCTCATCTGTACACCCTGGAAGGGTGATGCCAAAGATGTCTGGAAGCAGGCCGTCCATCAGGTTGGCAACCTGATGGAGACCGTGCTTACAATCGTTGGAGCTCGCGAAACTGTCCATGTCGAAATGATGGCTCCTGAGATGTACAACCCGAAGCACGTGGGACCAGTTCTCAATCAGCCAAAGTTGGAACAACACTGGGAAAAGATCAAAGCGGTTGTCCGTGACCGCCTCGAAGCCCATGCGACAACAAGTTCGGAATGGAATTCAATCGCTCTGTTCAGACTGGGCTACTCAGCGGACTACTCCAAAAACCCTATTACGATCTACATCTCCGTGGGTTACGGATCCGATGAAACCCAGTGGGAGGGAATCATCAAAGACATCGACTCCGCTCTAGATGATGAAGGCTTAGGAGGCCTACAAGTTCATATCGAACATAACTCACCCGAGCCCTCCGCCTTCCAGCTTGTGCCTCCCCAGGGTCCAAGTTACGAGATCCAACAGAAGGCCACCAAAGGAAATCTTAAAATCACAGGCGGTTACAATTCTCGAGTCAATCTGGGCGACAGCATCGCAGTGTCCACGTATCTCAAGAAGCCAGACGGAACCGATTCTTATCCTTTGTTAGGCACCCTTGGCTGCTACCTCGAAATCAAAACGAAAAGCTGCCCATCGTGGACCAAATATGCATTGACGAACTGGCATGTGGTGCGTCCTGGCCTGGATGGTTTTACTCTTGACATAAAAGCTGCAGGATCCGGCGTGGGAGCAGCCCAGGCCGGAAGTCAACTCCAGGACAGAGACAAGTCGGGTTGGATGCCAAAAATTACTCCGCTGGTGAAAATTGAAAGCCCGGCGCGCAACAAGCACAACTACACTATCTGGTGGTTGGACTACAAGATGCAGGCCTTGGAGGACGAGAAGGCTGGGATTGTCGAGAACACTGAGCCAGGCTCTGCCGGTACTTCTGTCCAAGATGCGGAGAAGAAGACGTTGGAGGAAGACAAAGCCGCGAAGCTTGCTTTCTTCGATCAAAACAACCACTTATTTGGCGAGCTCTATGCAGGCTCTGGATTTTCACGTACAAGCGGAAACCATCGACTAGACTGGGCCTTGATCAAAGCCCCTGAAGCCCGACAAGGACGGAATCTCCTACCAGAGCGAGGTGCCTGGACAGCTAAATACGGTGGTAAAGAGTTGCCAGTAGCTACTTATGGGGGACTACTGAAGGATCAGTCCCAATCTATCTGCCATGATGTGGAGGAGAAGGAGGAGGAGGAAGGGGGGGAATATTCTTTCCCTCTTGTTAAACATGTCTGGAAGGTCGGAGCGACGACTGGACCAACAGCCGGAGTTTTTGACAGTTTCAAAGCCGCAGTCAATATGGGGGATGAGAAATACATGAAACTTGGCCCGTCCAACGAATATGTATTCTTTGCGCGCACAAAGCATTCAGGCATAGGCGATGATTTTTCCCTCCCTGGCGACTCCGGAGCGGTTGTTTTTGATGACAACGGTGGTATTGTTGGTCTTCTATTTAGTGGACAGAGACCAAGAGGGGCCGAGCGAGGGTATTCATATGTCACGCCCATTGAGTATGTTTTCGAAGACATGAAGGCACGCTCTAAGGGTGGAATCACAGACATTCGGGTCGCTGTGGATTAGAGCCCGATTGGCGATTTCAGGGGGAGTTAAACATGAAAACCA
This sequence comes from Fusarium sp. NRRL 66739, assembly GCA_021655895.1. Classification (NCBI taxonomy): domain Eukaryota; kingdom Fungi; phylum Ascomycota; class Sordariomycetes; order Hypocreales; family Nectriaceae; genus Fusarium; species Fusarium sp. NRRL 66739. Next base: position 31,998 of record JAJJWO010000043.1, read on the forward strand.
TACGGTTGATATAGACGAAAGAATCATTGGTTTAGTTATAGACCTGAACTTGCTCTGAATTGCCAGTGAAACTCATTAAGTAGATCTCGTCGACACCCCTTTTGCCGGTGACTCGGCTGCATTTTGACGATGACAAACATAATAGTTGGTGTTGGAAGACAGCGAATTATTGTGGCCATTTCTGTTTGTTAAAATCATTTTCATTTCGCTCACAGATCCCTATTTGTAACTCATTTGCCTCTATACCTATACGTGGATTTTCACCCTGTAGCAACTCGTTACAACTTGGCACTCAACTTCTTCTCCTCCCACTCCTCATTAATCACAAGATTCTGCCAAAACCTCCAAGCAGCAACCGCAACCGCCAGAGGTGGACATCCAAGCAGCAGCCAAGCCCACCAGTCAGGGCTCGCCCTCCTCAGTCCACCTATGGCCTTGTCGAGCTGTTCCTTCAGCTCATCGCGCGATCCATCATTCCAGAGCACGATACCCTTACCCTCTCCTCGCTCCTCACACCGTCTTGCCTTTTCCCGCACGTCTGTCTGACTCCGCACTCGATTCTCGGCGTCTTCCGGGCTGAGGTGAGGGTCGCGTGCGCGCAGGCGCTGCATCTGGATTTCTGGGTCGCGGACAGCTACTACAGCCGTCACGCCGCAGAAGCGATCAAGACCGCTCTCAAAGAGGAGCGGTATGTCAAGCACTACGGCCCAGTGACCACGCAGATAGCATCCAACCACCATCTTGAACATCTCCCACCGCACAGCCGGATGCACAATGCCATTGAGAACTGCTCGATCCTTCTTTCGCTCTTCGCTGTCGCCAAACACACGTCTTCCTAGCGCTGGTCTGTTCAATGGTCTCCCTTTGCCATCGGGTCCGTTCTCTGGCATATTCTCCGAGGGCTCCACGAGAAGTTCAGGTGTCGTAGGTCCAAAGTGCTTCACGATGGCATTGTATCCACGAGTACCAGGTTCTACGACCTTGCGTGCCAAGATATCTGCGTCCACGATGGGTAGATTGTATGGATGTGAAGAGAGCATCGACGAGACTGTCGTCTTGCCCGTGGCAATTGAGCCTGTAAGACCGATGAGAAGCATGATGGTATATATTGCCGGTGGGTGGAGCACAGATTCAGTTGAGATACAAAGTCTTTTCTGCCTGTTGAAGCAGCTGCCTGAGAAACAGGTCCCAGTTTATTGAGTTGATGCTCTCAAATTTTGAGAATGAGATGCGACATGTGTTGTAGTTGATGATCTGATAGCCATAGGCGGGATGATGCAATTACCGAGGATGTGAATCACGGCCCACCCTGTAGTGTCTTATGTATCAATGAGGTAAACTCAAATGAGAGAAGAACAATGCCTCAAATCGCACCTGCAGATGCACAATTGTATAAGCTTCCTAGAACTAAGTTTTTGTTGTTTTTATCATTTTTAAAAAAGCGACTTTCGGCTGTTTAGGATTTGCAAGAACTCCGTGGTCTGGACACATGAAGTTATGAGATACCGGTATAGAGTTTTATGACATGTGATAATCAGGCCCGTGGAGTTTTTATGAAATCGGAACAGAATTCAATCCAATACAATACCAGACGCAACCGAGAGCACAAGTGAGCATACAGTCAGTTACATGTACGGGCAGTCCTGAAGCAAAAGTGCTAATGTGCATTTCGAGACCCACAGCAAGTCGGATTATTATGTAACCAGCCATCGGCTGGCGGCGGCGGTCCCACCATCAAGCCCTCAAGCCCTAAGGAGACTAGCGCAATCACTCCCTGGCAACCCTACTATAAATTCTCACTCTTCTCCCGACCATTTGCTGTTTTCTTCTTTCTTCACTACATCAGTAGAGTAAACTACATCGTCAAATGTAATTTATTCAAACGGCGGCTCCGCGAAAGCGGCTTGCTGTGGGTTAGTGTTCTTCTCGGTCTCTTTCCCACCGTTCCCGGCCACCCAAAGTAACGTGATCGCTCTTCCTAATCAGCCGTTGACGACCTCAGAGGTCTGCGACTGTGGGGTGATCTCGACATATCCTGGATAGGATTTTGGTGTTTTTGGTTTTGTTTACTTTGGTACCCCACTCGAGAATTGGCTTGAATCCTCGGCCAGTAGTAAAAATTCTTCGTAAATATCAACGCAATCTGCGTATGATCAAGCGAGCATTGTGAGGATGACTCGCTTGGTGTAAGAAAAAATTTGCGTATGCGCAGAGCTTTCACCTGGAGAGACTGGGAACAGCTGTCGAGAGCCTCAATAAGAGAGGGCCTCAGGATTTCTGCGGGATCCAGACATGCTGAGCACCCTTAACATTCCATGCAGGCAAATAATAAGATGCGCGCGCTCTAGACGAGCTGCTGCTTCAATGTGGGCAACCAGGTTTTTGAGGGAGGCCCGTATCTAAACGACACCATTATCGACGTCAATTGATATTTCACATCGTCTGGAAACTTGCTTCTCGTGATTTGCTTCGCTTTTTTTTTCTTCTAGAGCGGACTTCCAGTCCAACGTAAACCGACTCTGCTCCGTTTTTCGGCAGCAAGCCAGTCACGTGATAAACCGGCTCGGCCTTTCAAAATTTTTGATGACGGAGAAGAAAGTCAAGAAATCCGGAGATTCGGTTCTTGCGACTGTCAACGCCGATTGCCCACTTCAACTCCCATTACGCCCACCGTCGCGTGCCGTCACCTCGCAATATAGATCTTTAACGACATCATGTCTTCTATCTGGAACGCTTTCACTGGCGGCAACAAGCCTGCCCACCAGCAGCAGCAGCAGCCTCAGTCGCAACCGCAGCCCACGACACAAGAACCCGCGCATTTCTCCTACGATCCCACCGAAGGCCAGGGCGTCGAGTCGTTTCTCCAGAGCTCTACCTTTGCCGACCCCTCGCAACTACATCCCCTCGCCGGCCTAAACAGAGACACACTTGAGTACATTTCCGTCGAGGACTCAGCCTTGTCCGATCTGCCTGGTGGCCAATCAGTTCTGCCCTCGCGTGGCTTCACAGACGACTTGTGTTACGGTACCGGAATCACATACTTGAGTGGTCTGGGAATTGGAGGTGCTTGGGGTCTGCAGGAGGGTCTCAGAAGGTCGGCCGGTCAGCCTCCCAGACTGCGATTGAACGCAGTCCTCAACTCGGTCACTCGACGAGGTCCATTCCTGGGCAACTCTCTTGGTGTCGTCGCCATCATCTACAACTGCATAAACTCTCTGATCGGCAGCTTGCGCGGAAAACACGATGCCTCCAACACTATCCTGGCTGGAGCTCTCAGTGGTATGCTTTTCAAGAGCACTCGTGGCCTCCGCCCCATGTGTATCTCCGGTGGTATTGTGGCTTCTGTAGCTGGTGTTTGGGCTGTAAGTGTTGCACTATGATCTGTGACCTGTTCTGTTGCTAATTATTTACTAGGTTGCACGACGGTCCTTCTTCCCTATCCCTGAGCCCGTTCCTGCGGCTTCTGAGGAGCTTACTCTGTAATAACATTATGATACTCTTATTCATTGTCGTCGATAAACTGTTCGACGTCTCATTATAATCGTACCTCCACGACCTGGAGGCACCAACAAAATAAGGAACGAAAAGGGAGGCGACCGGGAAGCTAAAATACGGAACGCCGTTCCCGTTGTATGAGGTATGGTGAGGACTACAGCGTTTGGTGGAGTTTGGTAGCATGACAACGGACATCTCTCCTCCCATGGGTAACTGTACATTATTACCGGGTTCCAGCGACATAGACCATTTGTGAAAGGGGGTGGGCGTTTGGTCTTAATGATAAAAATGTTTGAATAGTAGCCGATGGAGTTTCCTGGCAGTAATTCGTTCTACTCTACCTACCTATCTATTATTAGTGCCTTCCAGATCTGTAGGTTGGCTGGCACTGGCGACGGACGGCAGTCACTCCAGTCACGGTTGCCTTGGGTCACAGTGCCTGCCTGCTTCACCTTCTGTTTACCATGGCGCATCTCTCATTCGCACCCTTTCATAGGTACCCTTCCATATTACCCCTGATTTTCTTGATGGTCCTTTGATTCTATCCTTCTGCAAGAATATTTTCTGTTCAATATGGATATGAAAAACAAAGAAAACGACGCGAGCGAGCTTGCATCACATCGCGATGCACAAGCGCAAACTCACTCCCACCATGCGGAACACGCCCAAGATGCTGCGGCACTTCCTATTCCAAACGCAACATCCTCTCATACGCAAGACCACACGAGGCCAGCATCTAAGATGCCCCAGAAGCCCCAAAAGACGCGCGCCGCCAAGCAAAATAGCCCATCATCTATGAGCCCTAAGCAGTTCAAGGAAAAGATGATCCAATTCCGTCTCGATCACTGGAGGGCAAGAGCCCAGGTAGTGTACACCACCGGCCAGATAGATATGACCCCTCTCTGGAGCCCGCAATGGGCCGGTGTTGTGACCTGCAGCGAAGGGATGAACATATTTGACGGCTTTGATCGCACATGGTTCATCCCCTTTGATATGGAAACGCCCTTGCCAGCAGACAAGCAAAACATCGCAGACGATCTTGAAAAGCGGCGCCGAGAACTTTACAACGCATATCACAGCAGAATTACTAGCGACAAAATGTTCCATTCAAAGCTGTTGCAGCTCATGGAAACTGAAGTCGAGACAACGTGTCAGAGTCAGTGGGACGTGAATTTCTACAACCCGGACGAAGAATCAAAGCAATGGGTCGAAGTGCGACATGCCTATGAACTTACACATCTAGTCCGCATGATAGCCCGGGCTCGCTTGAGTGATGGTAGAGAACCATTACCAGGCTACTACGAAGGTGCTATTTTCGACCTTACACTTGATGGCAAGATCGTTCATCAACGTGTCCACATACCGAGCGATGTCGCAGTGGACGGAGTCATTCTACGGCTTGATAGCCGGGACCCGTCCGATAACGTGAAGGATACACATCTCATTGAGACTCTTCGACGCAAGCTTGTCGCTATATCAACAAACGGAGACGAGGCTCAGAAACGAAAGGCATCACTGTTACGCCGCCAAATTGAAAAGTACATCGAGGTTGAGGGAGCAGCCAGCGAGAGGTCGACTTGGGTTTTCAAGATGAGATGTAACGCAAATTATACTATTCCAGCCGGAAAGTCACCAGATGCAGTGGGTGGATGGACAAAATTGAGAGACGTAAACCTCCAAGAACTACTCAGCGGCATGCACACAAAAAAGAACCCGGTATTTGTTCGAGTGAGTGCCCATATTGGAGAAGACCCCGTGTTTTTGCTCTTTTACTGACGAGACGTGAATTAGCCCTAGAAGATTCGACTGCGCCGGATGTGGGATAAAGTGGGTGAGTTAGAAGAACAGTTTCACTCGACCAACAATCCGCCAGAGCTGTCACAGGAACAGCTAGACATCGTGGAGGCAATGCTCGCACGCCAAACCGAGGAACAGAGAGAGCATGGGAGGGAGTACAAACGAGTAATGGACATTGCAAAACTGCAGGCACTCTGTCCCAATCAAAGTCTTGACTGAGAAACGACAGCCGCAGTTGCAGAATCAACGGGGCTGTGTCTTGCTTGGAGTGTATGAAATGGTGGACGGAACTTGGTTGTTAGTGAACAAGTGTTTGTTGGATGAGGGAATGAAGGGAATTAAGCAAATGCGTCTGGAGTGAGACACTTCTTGTAAGGAAAAACCACTATGTTAGTGTAGATCACCATTGTTTGGATATGTTGTGCCGTTTGTCGATATTTGTAACTATGATGGTGTTTTATCTGACCTTGGATTTGAAGGGAAGTGAATTTTGAATGGATGTAACCAACATAATACGAGTTTAACGGGAAGCAAGTCAGTAGAAGCCTGCTGAGTGAGTGCGCAAGGCCAAGGCACTGCTGCTTCAGTGGGCGAGTGTCAAGCACTTGAATCCACCTAGATGGGATGGAGACTGCGCATATCATCTCCTTCACTACAACTTAAACATCACAAGCACACGCCGCTTTGGTTAGTCGACTCCAAAGTCTTCGAAACATCATCTCTTTGTTTCCAAAATGTGTCTCCCCTGCTTTCCCTGGACGTGGACAAAATACGAAGATCCCTTGGACGAGTTGCACAAGGCCCCTGAGCAGTCTGTCTGGGTGCACAATGGGCAGGGTTGGGAGTTACAAAAAGCGGTAAGCGTCTGGTTTTCCTATCTCATTTGTTTGCTCGTTTGCTTGTTTGCTCTATCTGTCTTGTCTTGCCTCTTGATTCCGTTGGCCTGAGGGCTGTGGGGAGCTCTTGGGCGATGGTAAAAGCACGATATCAGGGCTGGATCAAGGGACGTCTGTCAGTGGCAGGCAAGCGGGCGATATCAACACCAGTAAACGGACCAACGGGACTATAAACAAAACATAAACACCTTGTTTGCTTCGCATTATTGGTTCAAGCGCTGTTTGAGTCACTGGACGTTTGAGTGCGTGTGTATATATATATCCTCGGGTTCTCTCGAGACGTGGACCTTTCTCTTCTTCTTCTCTTCTTCATCGGTCAAGGCAATTCGAAGCCTTTGAGGTTCTGAATCACAGACCTCGCACCAGGAAGATCCGATTGAAGCTGTGAGAGTTGCATACAGCAGAAGCAATCATGGCCTCGGCAGGTGCGGGTGACTTCAAGTCGCCCAAGATCCCTCGACGACCCAAGACTCCCGAATCTCGTCAGGTGCATTTTGAGCCTCAGAGCAAGCCTTCGTCCTCCTTCAACACCGACACGGGTCGAATCACGGGCTACACCACTGCCAATTCCCCCAGCGGCGGCTTCAGTGCCAATATCAACGGCGTGCCACCTCCCAAGACTCCCCCTGGAATTACCGCTGCGACCGCGACCGCGACTGCGACCACTGCTACCACCGCGACAACCTCTGCCGCAGAGCCCAAGGTCGAAACTCAACCCACGAGCTTCCCTGCGCTTGGCCCTGGCCCCAACAGCCAGCTGCAGTGGCATATAAGTGCCAACCCGACCCAGAGCCTTAGCCACCAGGTGCCTAGCGGTTTCGCCTCGCCTATTCCGCAGCAGCAGTTCATCCCCCTCACCCAGTTTCATCCTGCTTCCTTCATCAACACCGGAGCAAACAACACAACCCCGAGCCCTATCACCTACATCGGAATCGGTCCTCAGCCTCCCGCCAACACCATCAACAATAAAGCAAACATGGGCGATTATCAGAACGCGGCGCCTCCTCCCCACGGCGTCCACTTCCAGCCGCCCGTGCCTGACACGACCTTTGGTCCCATGCAACACGTTTATGTGCCTCGCTTTGACGGAGGCCTCGCTGGTGTTCAAGTCGGTCACCCTGCTCCTCTTTCTATTGTTTCTCCTGCCCCTTTTGCTACTCCCCCCGCGCCCTTGACTACCGCCGCCTGCACCACCGTGGTGTTGCCTAAGACATTCTATATGAACGGCTACACATACTATGCAAGTTTGCTTACCTTAATGCCCCGTCTTGCCATCATGATCGCTTGGACCGAGTGGGCCAAAGTGTTGCTTTGTGGCCTTGTCAAGTGGCTTGTCCTTTCTAGCGCGCTGCTGATTTCTTTACCTCCATTTTACTCTTTCTTTGAGCTCTATAAACAAGTGCTAACAATTTCTACAGCAGCCAGTCGTCGGTTCCATGGCTCCCCAGCCTAGTGTCCACGGCAGCTACGTTGTCCAGCAGCAGCCCTACTACGTCCAGCAGCCGGTTATGGGTCAACAGCCAGTCTTCGTTGCAGGAGCTCAGCATCAGCATCACCCCCAGCTCATGCCTCAGGTTCAGCACGTTGCAGGCGTTCCCGGAGTCGGTCTGGCTGGTGGAGCTGCTGTCCCTGGCGCGGTCCCCGTCTTTGCAGGTAATGTCCCAGCTGGCCATCACATCCCCGAGGTCTCAGGTATTGGTCGTACCGCGGGTGAAGAGCAGCTCCGTCAGATCCAGTTTGCCCATGCGAACAAGCTGTACGAGCCTCAGGATTTCAAGCCCGCTGACGATGACCCTTCTCGTTTCTACTATGTTCGTGAAGTTGACGGGAACTGGACTCAGCGCAACCGATTTACCATTGATCACATGGGCGACTGCCGCTGGTATGTGACCGACGAGGGTTGGTTCTATGCCGTTCGACTTCCCAACTGAGCGACGCGGCCCGTAAGTGCTACCTGTTTCCATTTCTCATTTCTCATTTTCAGAGGCTGACCAAATTCACAGGCCCACCATGATATACAGGATCTTTTCGTAAGGATCTCGTACGCACCTCAAATTGTAAGACTGTCGAATGGATCTTGACCATGAATGAGGCTGACTCTTTTTAGTTGGTTTGCCTCCCCACTGAAGAACCGCATTGAAGGTTTCTCCCCATGTCCACAAGTAGGTGATCCCAAGATAGTATACCGGCACAAACTGACACACGGCAGAGGAAGATGGCTTTCCCATGCCACAGCTTCCATTCTCCCGAAATTGAGAGAGAAATTCTACTCAAAGATGCGATCGGGATTGAATCGATGGACAAATGTACAATGGGCTGAAGGGATGAGGGCATGGATCGTTATGAGGTTGCAAGACTGAAAACACTACCTATTTGGAGAGGCACACGGAAAACGCCTCATACTGCACCTTTGCTAAGAGTCATTGCTAAATTGAATTAAAATGGTAACAACCTAGCCAATCGTGGTTGCTGTGATTTACGTGAGAACTAGAGTCAAGTTTTCTAAATGTGGTTGCCTTGTTGCAGTTATGAAGGTCATACCCAACGTGCTCCTGCGCTTCTTAGCGACGAACCAATCTTCATCTCAACTCTATCACATCGTCCCCTAATTTCTTTCCATCCACCTCCAAGAATCGCTCACTGAAAATCGCTCTGCACTTTTTCTTCTGATGCTTGGGCAGCCAGTCAAGTGCTAGAAATCTTATTGGTTTGTCTCGACAGTTGCCAGTGACTGCCAGCTGTAAACCGCCCACATCCGCCTCTACTGCCAGGCCAACCACTCGTTTACACCTACAACTACTTTTCATCTCTCTTTTCATCTCCATTATAACCTCTTCTTTGATCCTATTCACAACCGTTCTATTACCTTGATGCTCGCTTGGCCACGTCGAATTTCTTTGGAACAATGACGAATCGCAAGAAGGGCCCATCGCATTTTTGCGAATGGGTAGTTGGAACCACCATCGAATCCGCCCTAGGTCCTATCCCTAAGAACAAGCCGCCCAGAAAGAGAGACGTCGTACGAGTCGAAGTCACCACCGACGATGAGTCCGAGGAGGACACCGTCAAGATCACCTACCCGCGAACCGGACGCACCAGCAACCCACCCGTCTCAGAGGCCAAGACCGTAGTTAAGAAGGTCCGCTTTGAAGATGGCCCCGTGAAGTCTGCTTTGAAACAGACCATCATCACCCCCGTCGAGTCTTCTGAGGAGACTTCCGACTCTGCTCCAGAGCCAGAATCAGACTCAAGTCAGTCGGTAACCGTATCGAGCTCTGGTGCTAGCGATTCTGACGCAGAGAGCTCAGAGGATTCCGAGAAGCACAAAAAGAAAAGTAAGGAGAAGAAGAAGAAGAAACAGAAACAGGTCACGGAAGACACCGACAGTGACTGGGACTCGGATCCAGACCCGAACTGTAAGTGTCGACGATGTACCAAGGGCCGAGAGATATTGAAGAGGTTAGGCAAGAAGGAGAGCAAGAAAAATACTCCCCCAAGCACTGAGGCTTCTGAGTCTGAAGGAGAAGAAGCCCCCAAACAACAATCTGGTAAGAACAAGAAAAAAGGTGGAAAGAAAGAAAAGGAGCCAGATACCGAGACAGAAACTTCTGATTCTGCCAAAGACACTTCCGAGTCGGAACTTGAGATTCCACCTCCCAAGAAGAAGAACAAGCAGCAGCAGCAATCGAACAAGCAACAGCCGAAGAAGCAGGGCAAACAGAAGGGCAACAAGAAAGAAGAGCCAGCCGTGGAAGCCGAGACATCCGAATCTGAACCTGAACCCCCCAATAACAAGAAGCAAGAAAAGAAAGCAAACAGCAAGAAAGGAGCCAAGAAAGTTGAGGAGCCGGAGCCTGAAGGTGAAACTGACGAAGAAACTTCCGAGTCTGCTAAGGAAACAGAAGAGGCCGAACAGAAACCCCAAAAGCAAAATGGCAAGGGAAAGAACAACAAGCAGAAGCAAAATGGAAACCAAGAGCAAAAAGGAAATAAACAGCAAGACAAAGGCAAGAAGAAGGCTGGAAAGGAAGCCGATAAAGAGCCAGAAGCCCCTGAAGAAAAGGCAGCTGAAGAGGAGGTTGCTGGACCGTCCAAACAAGACCAAGGCAAGTCAAAGAAAATGAAGGGGAAAGAAAAGGCAGAGTCGAAAGGTGTGCTTTCCACAAAATCCAAGTACATGGATGGAGTCAAGAAGGGAAGCTATCCAGAAGGCATGCCAGTACCTCACCTCCGCCGTCCTCAGCTCATTGAGCCGATACGTGCCCAAGTCGTTCAGACGGAACGCGTGATCGAAACCCCTGAAGACCCAGCACCAAATGCTTATTATGATTCAGAACACAATGTCATGAGAGTTTACCATGGTCCCGTTTATGGCAACCACCACAACAACGCGCTGTATCCAGAACGCAACGCCTTCCACCGTCCTTTACCTATGGGGATGCCACATCCACTGCAGAACCCTTACTACTTCGGCTTCAACAACCCGCAGCAGTATCCTAACTATGGACAAACGTCACCCTATCACCAGCACTACGCAGGCGTGCCGCCGCCAGATGTGTATTCGAATGTTCCCATCACGCAAGGAATGCCTTATCCCCCTTGGAACGCCATGAGCGTTCCTCCAGGATTCCCTCAAGGTCCCCCGCTGGATGGTCACCAGGGAAAGACGAACAATGGGAACCCTGCTCCTCCTTCTAGCCAGGAGAAGGACAAGGCCAGCCAAAACAACAACGTTGGACCACCAAGTCTTACTGTAAGTTGGTAAACAACGATACCGAACTGGACTTTAACTCATAAACTCAGGGCCAGGACAACCCCTATCTCCCCAAGAAAAACAGATCACAATTCAGCACCTATGGCAGTCGCGGCGCTCGTACTGCATCTAAAGGAGACGATCAACCTGCTGGCTCCGTCAAAGCCGGGTCAAACAACTGGAACAACAGCGATCCTGCAAAGTCCTGGAACGATGGAGCGGGAGACAACAACGCTCAAAACGGCCAGGATGATTGGAACAAAGTGGCCCAGGACAACAATCAGAATAGCTGGGATAATGCCGCTCAAGATAACAACCAGAACGATGGCGGCTGGAACGCAACCGATAACCAAGCAGTTGCGGATTGGAACAACCAGGCTCAAGACACTACGAACCAGGACAATACATGGGGTCAGCAAAACAACGGGCAGCAAGCTACGGGCTGGGGCAGTGGTTCAAACAAGAGTAATGAGACAGTCCGCAAAGCTGGAGCTCACTGGGGTGACGATACATTCCCTGGCGCCGCCAGCACCTGGGGGGAGCCAAAGGATGGCGTGAGTAGCCTCGGGCAAGGAGCGGACAACAACGTCGGCATTTGGGCGCCCACCGACCCCAGCAACGGCCAACCTGTGTCTTCGAAACCAGAGTCAAACCCCGACAACGTCATGCCTGGAACATGGGTTAACACTCCAGCGGTCCCAAGCTGGGGAGACGCGAGTGCAGCGCGCGACACGCACGGCGAAGCTTCGAATTGGTAATGGACTGAGATTTGATGCAGGCGTGAGAAAGGTATCTAGTATAGACAAGGGGGTATGGTACGGTATCCGCAAAATCACTGTACTACTAGATGCTAGAATAAATGCCTCCCAAATTGATAACCAACCCATAAGTGGAACGCCCTCTCTGGGATTTCGTCTTCGAAGTTTGACGCGCTAAAACGCCGTAATGCAACCAACTGCCCTGACTATCGTCATGTCGTAATCGTCCTGTCCGTTCGTCAACGGCCCGAATCTCCTTATCCTTCGCACAATGATTGCGTGACCAAACAGCAAAGCAAAAGCACAAATTGCAGGACCATGCCGAGCGTGAGATAGTAGGGCAAGCATTGTCAATCAGAGGATTGTGCAGCCGTGGATAGACCTGATCGGCCGTCAATAACCTTTGTCCTGAGCGGGAGATGTCGTTTTAGTCTGAGCCACTAATTGCGACAATGAGCAGGTACTCAATAGAGGGGTGTAAAGTAAATGATGAAGTGACTTGGCAGGATATAGATGTAGAAATGAGCGGTGAGGTAGGGAAGTACTCACCATCGGGATGTCTCCCATTCCATAATCCACGTGCAGCAGATCTTGAGACGCTCGCGTACGCTCGATGTGCCCAAAAGACGATATTTCTCAATATCTCTGACGGGCAAGATGCTGGCAAACCACCACGGAAAGATGGCAGCATCGTCAGGACATTCGCCATAGATGCTCAGCATGCGTTCCGTCAACCAGGGCACACTTTGATCCCTCATACGAGAGACGAAGGATGAAGCATAGAGCATCAAACTTTGTGTAGACATGGCATTGATATCGGCCGCTGATGTCGGCATGTGTGGAGTTGAAGGGTCGGAACGAGGCAATGTCGGTGATGTTGATGGCGATGTATGCTCTGTGGGTTCTTTGATATTCTCCATGGTCGAGGTGGATTCTTCAGTAGGAGAACCAGATTCAGTGGGAGTGGCTTCAGCTGCCTCCAAGGCCTCTTCCTCTTCAAGGCTAACATCATCGACTCGCTCCGTTTTGCCAACGATGTAGCCGTCGAGATAGCTGTGTCCGCAGACTCGGAAGCGTGAAAGGCCAACAGTCTCGATGAGGCTCCGACCGTCCGGGTAGAATTGGTAGTTGACAATGCGCAGCAGCGTACCCAGTTCATGAAACTCGGCATCGTCTGGGCGTTGTCGTCGTTTTGGTATCACCATGCCAAAGGTTCGATCTCCTTCAAGGGCTCTCCGAATCATAAGCCTATACCTTGGTTCGAAAATATGTAGGAATGTCGGCATATGTGGAAAGGAAAGCGTGCACACAAAGAGTGCAAGGTCATAATCCTGCATCTGGCTTGCACGCTCAGCATCCAGGGCTTCTTTTCGTGCATTGACTTCCTCCAACCAGAATGCCTCGATAATTCGTGTGATAGTTTGGTTAGATGGGGATGCATTCTGATTTAGAAGAGGGCTGATGGCCATTGGACGACGGCATATAGGACAGTACTTTGAATGATCAAGAATGCGATGTAGACAAGATCGACAGAAAGTGTGCCCACATGTAGTTGTAAGAGGGTCGTAAAAGAGGGCGTAGCAGACCTGGCAGTCCATTTCGGCGCGTGTAACATCCTGAGCTTTTCGAACAAGCCCTGTATCGTCACAGTCAGGGCGCGGGGATGGTGTCGATAACATAATTTCGTCGTAAGAGATATCGGCCTCGTAAGACAAGTCGCCCTCCTCGGCCAAAAGATATGTCGCTATAACCTTTCCGCCCTGTATCACCTTTGAGTATGCATCATCGTCCCGCAAGGAAGAAATCCCTGCTGCCGCCCAAGGATCCTGCCACATAACCCTCGTCGCCTTCTCAGATGTCGATGCCTCGAGTTTAGAGCGTTCAATCTCTTCCCGCACATGCTGTGACGCCTTGTTAAGTACCACATCAATAGCACAATCGCCAAGAGCATGTTCTCTTCCACAATCCCTAAATGGACATCGAAAACCGCGAAGTCGATCGGGAACGGCGGGGTATGTGATGTTGGTGCGCAAATGGGTATCGGGCAGACAGCGCCGGCACATGCTTTTACCGCATGGAAGGCTGATGGGCTCGTTCAGAGGCAACGAACAAATCTGACATTGGAAGAGACGGACGAAGTCACGGGGCGCAACCTCGCGGTGGCGTGGGCCTGTATCAGGGGGTGATTGCGACCGTGTGACTTGTGTTGGCGGCCGGCCCGAGTCCGGAGGTTCGTGATCGGAATCGGAGGACGGCTCGGGAGTCCGCGACTCTTGGAGACCGGGACCGGAGGCGGGTCTGGTCGCGGGATATTGTGACGTACCGTCTGAGGACATGAACGTCTATAGATTGTACACGTGAGGCGTAAAAAAAAAAGAGAAGAGGGTATAATGGTATTTTTCTTTGGGTCGTTTTATTTCGTGCTGTCGTATCGGGCGTCGAAACTCTCTAATAAGGTGCGAGCCTCTATATGATTGCTATTTGGTGAGAGATTGTAGTATGTTGCTTCAATAAGAAGGAAAGAACGGTGGGTATCTCGAAAAAGAATCTATGCGATGCCTTGTCCGGTGTATGCTCTGATATCTCGTTGTGACAGTTGGTTGTGAAGACTAGTGTTGCAGATTTGTTGGCGTAACCGTTGATATCGTGTCGAGCGCATGAATGTGGACGTGGTAGTGTCCAAGTGAAGAGGACAAGGCAGATTCAAGATAGACATGGATTCTGTAGAGTGGTGAGATTAAAAAGATCGTATCGCGTGTAAGAGGCGAAGCATTTCTGTAGAATAATATCGAAGTACAGAATATTTGCGTAGTAGAAACGGTGGGGGGGAGTTATGATGAAGTATCTGGGGGGTGGGAAGATGTCATAGATTTAATATGATGGGCATCAGTTTCAACGGCTGCCGAAGTCGAATCCACTTTGGTTTTTGGCAGGGGTTTGGGTGTTAGGGGAGACGGATTGGACTTCGCAGGGGCCTGAGAGCTTTAAATAAGTATGAAGGAGAAGCTGAAAAAGGGGGGCCATAAATATTAGATGTAATAGAAGGGAAAGGAAGAAAAAGAAAGAGGGCGTTTTTCTGTTTCAAGTAGGGCAAGGCTCTGTTGAAGATGAATGAGGTGCAGCAAGGATAGAGATCGTCATACACTCAGGGCCAACTTAACTACCAATCCGGGACAACTTCGTAGGCACGCAAACAAGAGGGGTGCAGATAATCCAGATGGAAGCAAGATTGACACGCGAGCTCCCGAGTGGGAGACGGTTTCTGATAGGCGAAGATACGTGCTTTGCGTGTGTAAGAGGAAGAAGAGAAAAATCGAAGGCGTCACGGTTTCTGGTATGGAAGATAGAAGATGGGTGCTGGGCCGTCTACAAGGAAGGAAGGGCCTACAGAGTCCACCTACTGTACCTGGTTTGTACCGAATACCTACTTTGACATGTCCCAGACTGCCAACGCTGGGCCCCTAGAAAGGTCCCTGCGTCTCAATGGTTTTGTTTTGTTTTGTTTTTAGGGTCTTGTAGGTTCGCACGCAGTTACGGTACGGTAGATACTCTCGGAATGACAAGCCGATACCTACGGTTATGGAGAAATAGGGTCAGTGGAAACAAGCAATGCCTTCTGCTCCTCAGTGACGCCGTGACACCGTGACACAGCAGCATAAGCCAACTCCCGTCCTACCGGGGAAACGGATGACGCTGGCAGGCCGGGGTCGTAGACTCATGACGTCGCGCCAGCAGCCTCGAAATCTTGGGCTGGCTGTGTGTATGTATGTGTATGTATGTACTGTGCCGTACCTAGGTAGATACCTAGGTAGAGATGGATGTATTATTCCAACGGCCAAAAATACCGCCGTTGCAACTTGCAACTCCATGGAGATAGACACAATCCCTGCTCTGCTTCAAGCTGCCAACCCGCCAAGATAGATAGATATCGGAGATGCTAGCAGCAGGAAAAAAACCTACCCAGCTTCAAGGCACGCACAAGTAGCCAAGAAATTCCATCCAACAAAAAGACATCCATCGAGATGAGCCTGGGCGGGAACTTTCCTCACACTCCGTATAGCAACGCAAAGCAACGTTGAATGCCGCCCTCCAGCAGCGCAAATACAGCCAATAGCATCCGAGTCCGGCATCACAGATCACGATGCAGGTCAAAAACCCTGGGCCAGAAGATACGAACAAGTAGACGATACTCGATCACGACTCTTTGTCTCTCCGCGTGGACCCTAGTTTCGCCTTCTCCTTTCGCAGATCCCGTCACTTGAGTGAGTGCGAGATTAGATTTTTTGTTTAGCCGCGGGGCTCCGGGAAAAGGACGAGAAGGGGTTCGCTCTGCCGTGTTGTGTTTCCGTGTAAGGGTTTCGATTGGTGATGGCACCGTGATTTGGACGATCGAGACGGCACTGGAGTTGCAACGGCCATCGGGAGAGACACCTGGCGCATCGACGCTACTTAATACTCGTGAGGGAAACCCGCCCGCTATCAAATCAAATAAACGGGCTGGAGCCTGGCAGCTTCCGAGACAAAAACACCTAGCTACAGAACAGGCCTTCCTTCATTGGACAGGACAGAGGGTCCAGAAGAGACACGACAAGGCTGTCTTTGCGGTGCTAGCCCGTGTTGAGCTGGCGGCGTACGCACGGTAAGAGCTAAGATCCAGGGTTCGACACGAGAGGCTCCAAGAAGGAGAGTCGTTGGCGTCATATGAGCCGGAACCGCGTCTCGTTACGGTAACAGCCAGCCAAGAATCCATCATGACAGTCATGATGCCAACGATGCTGAGCCGGGAGGGGTCCAGTCTATTCTATTCTCGTTGTGCAAGAAACAGACGCCATTGCAATTCTAATTTTGCTTTATCAAACGCAGATCCCTTCTCCCAACTCTGAGATCTCAAGACACGGCTCATCTCATGCACGAGGCAGCGTTGGACAGGATCTAATCTACGCATCATCAATCCACCCGCATTGTCCAATAGTTTCGGGGCTTGGCGGCCCGGATCGAGATGCATGCTTTTCAGCCTCCCTTGACTTTTGCAAATGCAAAACTCGTTCAGTCATACAACGTTTCCAGCTTTTCGGACTGCACTGCACTGCACTGCACTGCACATGCACAACACAGCACAGCACAGCACAGCACAGCACAGCACAGTTGGAAGTGTGCCACGAGACCCCATCTCGATGGTTGACCGTCTCTGTTGGCTCTTTAACCCGCTCAAGATTTGTCATGACACGTACTAACTAGCTACCGCGTCCCTTGGAATGGCTTCTTCGTCATGAATTTAGGGGACCAAGACCCTGCTCTAAATGACGCGTATCGCCAGCCGTTGCTCAAAAGTTCCAGAGGTTCTAGACCAGCTCCAACGAAGCTTGCTGAAGAATCTGTGTCTATCTAATCTCAGATATGAAAAGAACTGCCAAGAGATCACACGAGCAACTCATTCTCTTTCAAGAGCCCCATTATTATGATAAAGCTCCAGGACCCTGAACTCTGAGATCCCCACATGAGCTCCTATAAAGATATGTTTTTGCCCTACTCCGTACTGCTTGCTGCTTTCTGTTCGCTTAGCAATTGAATTGCTCTCATGATACTTTTTCAACGGGACTGCATCTCGCTATGTCTGCAGTACCGTTGTGCATCTATCCGCCTACTTCCTATGGTAGCTACAGCTCCCTCCGTTCTCTGTTTCCATTCCATATCACATGTCAATCGTTTCCTATTTGTCAATGTGGCAATGTTCCATGATCGTCTGTGCGTGCCGTACCTTATGCATATCCCTGCTGGTGATAGCTTCGACTCGTCCCCGAACCCGTTCTTGAATAATGTATAATATTATCTTTCGATGTTCGCAGTCAACTTATGCTGTTGATATTATGCTTCTCTCACCTTGTCAAGACCCTTCATGACACACCATGACTCGATGAATGGCACAGCTCTCAGCTACTAACCTTCCTAGCTAAAACGGTAACCTTCTGACGAGATACACAACTCTACAAAAGCCACAAGCCCCCCTGGCTTGCTAGGTACGGTTAGAGAAGAAATGGAGATTTGCGTAAAGAGGCAATTGGACAGACGACACTGGGAGCAGCGGGGAAGCCAACAACGGTTTTCTGACGTTGCTGCTGCGTTTTAGTTTCCTTTTTTTACCTTTCTCCTCTTTTCTGCTTGCTTGCTTGCTTGTTCCATTCCTCAAGCTCCATTAAATCTGCAGCTCTTCTTTTTCTTTTTTTACTCTTTCTTCTTCTTCTTTTCTTCTCGCCCAATTCCTTACTCTCCGTCTACAGTACAGTCATCATGCCTTCCGTCGCCAGCTCCGGACCTAGCTCCGCCAACGGCCTCCCCGCCCCGGAGCGCCGTGAAGAAATCACCGCCCGTCTCTCCGAACTCATCTCGGCCATTGAGTCTCACTCCCAATGGAGTCCTCCCAACATTCCTCCCAGTCTCTTTCATGTCTGGGACTTTGTCAAGCGCTCCCACTACATCATGACTGAGCTGGACAATATCGCTGCTGGCCGGCCTGTCCAGCACCCTGGGCAGATTCCCAAGAACAAAGGCGGTAAGTATATTTATATGCTGTCTTGTAAGAATATATGCTCACTATTGTGCCCTTACCAGCCGCCTCTGGCCAACAAGCTGCTGTTTCCTCCTTCACCGACGTCTGCACACGCACAATCACCATCGACGAGATGATCCAGGACCCTCGCATGCTCGTCATGCTCGGCATGTCCAACGTCGACTTTGGCGATGCTATTCGCCAACAGTCGCGTGCCGTTAGGGAGGCCATTGCCAGGGCCTGAGTTTAGTCTAAACAGACTCCTTACACGAATGACGTTGCGTCACGCAATGATCGTCGTGCCCTGCCAGGGTTGATGATGTGGGAGTAGCAACAAAGTAAAAGCCAATAAACACACAAAAACAGAAGAAATAAGACAAGATGAACTAGCAAATGCTTCAACTGGTTAATTGAACGGTTAAGGGGATTATCAGTATACAACTAAGAGCAAAAAGGGAGAATGTCTTTTACGATATTAGACGGGTGATCAACATGACGTCCAGCAAGGTCCAGAGGCGATGCAAGGATAGCAGTTATGACTTTCCGATTTGGACAAATCGCGTAAACTTGGGCTTTCAATCATTAGCACTGAAGCCTCCATGTCTTCCCTGTTGGTCAATTGAAATACCATACTAATTCCCATGGCAAACAGCCCGCCATATCTCGATTCCCAATACATGGTTTGCTATATCCAGTTTTGATGACTATATCCGACCTTAAATCCAAAGAGATGCCCTGCAAGACATTGAACAAACATCATAGATACGTCATGCTCAAGAGTGTGGAAACATCATTGCAGCTGTCATATCATACAAACTGCTCCTCGCTTCCTATCATCTCACACCGGCCCAACGCCCCTTTGCTGTCGCAGCTGGACCAAGGGTAAGTCGACGACCGATGTTACCAAAACAGACACAACTGCAAAACAGTACGCTCAGCATCCAGACGCCCGTCTCAAGCGTCTCCTGCTTCGCAAGCCCGCCAAGAATAGGCAAATGCTGGTCCTCGGGTGTCATCGAAGCGTTCATCAAGTGCCTGAATGGAGCGTGAGCCGGCGCTGGCATCATATCTGGGTTCACGCCCAGGAGGAGCATCGAGCCCGTCAGCCCAACCACAGTCGATAGAAGAAAGCCTGGCTTGGAGCGGTCGATGAGCCACCAAAGCAGAGGATTGACCATAGCTAATGTCAGGGACACCTGGAGGGTGGACGCCCAGGCCACCTTGCGCTGCAGAATGTTAGTCGCTGGTTCGTACACATACAAAGCAAAGGGCTTTGTTGCTTACAATGGCAAAGACAATTCCAACAAAGGCACCAATAGCCCGGACGACAAGCGCCCAGTCTGTGCTAGGGCCGTCGTCCTCGGGCGAATTTTCCACCACGGCTTCGTCCTCGCTCTCGCCAAACGACTCCTCCCAGACTCGATCAAACCAAGGCAGCAACCCGCCCAGTGCAACACCAGCAAGACCCCAGAATATCAAGTGCGCCCAGTTGTACGCGGGACGAACCATGTTGCCGGTAGCATTGTCTGTATTGCCAGGGAAGCGCGAGGTAACCAGCACTCCGTAACCCAGCCCCAAAACGAAGAGCAACAGTCCTCGCAGAACCAGAGCACCGGCTGATGGCGTGGATTTTAAGGGTGCGTGAGGTTCATGAAGACGGATCGAGGAGCGGCGATGTATAGGATGTGATCGGTCTCGCAGGAAGTCGAATGTAGCGTCGTCGAGGCTGGGTCGCTTGATGGGCGTCTGGGCGCCTGTTCCCCAGGGCGTATCGAGGTCGTCTAGATCGCGGTCGCGGGAGGTGGACGTGGTGGGGGAGTAGATGCCAAAGAGAGTCGAGGAGGTGAGATTCATAAACGACTGCGGCCGGGTCAAGCTGGCGGGCTCAGGACTCGGTTGTAAGAAGCGCGCGATATTGGGTTCTGGAGCTGGAGCTGGAGCTGGAGCTGGAGCTGGCGTTGAGGGAGACGAATTCTCGCTGGGAGGCGTGGGAGTCGTCAAGCTGAGATTGAAGGGTCTTCGAGGGACAGGTCGGATGAGAGGAGGACCATCGTCGGACATTGTGCGATTGAGCTCAGATGTTTTGGTATAGCTGCTATTCTGGTAAGTTGGAAGCTTATTAAATGAAGAACAGGCAATGTTAAAGAGCATGCAGGTAAGGAATAAGGCTCTCGATTAGATAGACTTGGCCCGGTTCAGCTCAGCTCACTTCAGCTGAAACCTGCAAGTCTCAAAAAACTTGATTACCAAAAGGGTCACTTACAGTCTCAGCCAGTCAGCAATTTTGATGCAGGATTAGATTGCAATCTTGGAGTTGTTGGGGCACAATCTCTGCAACCCTGTCTGTTGTTTTCCACGAGCTAGACTGACGAGCACCGAGCGTCGACTAGTTGAACCGGGATATGCGAGAATTGGCAATGTCTCTGTAAATCAGTAAAAGTTGACAGCAATTGTAACGCTTTGTATGATCTCCGGATAGGTAGGAAGGTAGGCAGCTGAAGTTGAGTCAACTTGAGGTAATGAAAACACAAGTTGAAAAAGAAAAGGGAAAATTATGTTCAGCCGCAAAACCCAAATAAAAAAGGACAGCAGAAAGAGACTCTCGAAACTGTCAGAACGAGGCGGCACACTTCCTAACTCTGATCTTCACATGCTCACAAGACCAAGCAACTCACGACTAAGGGTATGATCGGCAAGCCCGAGCTATAGCTCGGGCAAGCAAGTTTTCCGAGTTATTCTTTATAATCTTATATAAATCTCACCGTTATACCTAATTCGGCTCCGTCAAGCTCTATTAGCTTAATTAGGTAACCGTTCTAACAGCCAGAATGTACCGAGCTAATAGGGGCCGCTTAGCTATCTATAAGAGGAATAAATGCTAAGAAATCTGCCATTTTTCCCGAGTTATAACCCAGGTGCAAAACCACCTGAGTTTCAGCCTAGGCTAGATATAAAGCAGCTACCGTTAAAATCGATATACCTTCTTTAATCTGTCCGAGCTGTAGCCCGGGCTTGCCGATCAGGGCCTAAGGGCCCGGGAATTACGTAGCTATGCCCCAGTTATTAATGCAGAACAAGCTGTTGGGCCCCTGGGAGTTCCAGTTATTCCCCGCCTGCTCCAACAAGCCTGAGACTATTATACGAGGACCTCTCTTTCTTGAGCTCAGGTACAGCAACTGCCATTGACCAAGTAGACTAGCTGTGTCAACGGACTTGGAAATACGCGTATTAGTCTTGTTTTAATACACTCGGCTGTCCTCATTCCGGGATCATCATGAATCTACCCCACACTGAAGAAGAGCCTCTCAACGCTCTCATTTAGAAACTCCGTGGTTGGTCAGAATATCTGTAGCTTTGCTTTGACTTGCATTCGATACAACCCAACCCCTCGTGATTCACCAGAGTCTAGCTGTCGCCCTGACCCCCTCGCCTTGTCAGCAGTGGGAAACAAAAGAGGAAATAGAGGAGGTCCTAGCAATTGGATGTAACGCTTCAACTGAGCGCTCATTCTCAACAATAGACGCATCATTGCATATTGCAACCTACTGTACCTATCTTCCAGGTACTGTACGTGCAGAAAGTGAGCGGAATGGTCAACCAATGCTGTGATTGACATATGATTCTGGGCTCATCCCTTTGGAGGTGCTAAGGCTCATCCGAAGTATTTATAGGTCTATTACCCCGCTTTTTAGGGGATATATCAATAGTACCGGGAATTAAGATATCTAGAGAGCCTGATTTTAAGTGCATTTTTAACCTTTTTAGATATTATTATACTATTAACTATAGATGCCGCCTTTAACGCCTATAACCCTAATCTCTATATATACTACCTACACTTATGGCCTAAGCAGGCTATTAATAATATAGCCCGGCCCAATAAGGAATTAACCAAGTAATGCAGCTTTAATTTTTAACCTCTTAACCTTAAAGAATATAATCTTAATATTAATATAATAGCTTTAACTGTAGAAGACCTAGCAGTCTTTTTCTTATAATTTATGCTTAAAAAACTTATCGAAAAATAGGTTAAATATACTAATAAAGCCATAGAAATACTCCCTAATAAATATTATAATGCCTAACCGCATTAAAAGCCTATTAACGTTAGTAAAATATATCTATTTCTTATAATTATAATATATATTAAAATATATAAAGAACCTAACCTTAAGGCCTACTAGGCGATAGTAACCGATAAAAACCTCCTCTTGGGACATTTAGTCCCTAAATTTATACCGTTTTTACGTTTTAAGCAGATTTTTTGCTATATTTAACCCTATAATAAAGCTATAATTAATAAGACCGAAAGTTATAATCCCCTTAACTACTAGAAAGTAAATAAATTCTCTTCCTTTCTTTAAGAAATTTACCTCTTCTTTTAGAAGCCGGGCTTATATATTACTATTAATAAATGCATTATTAGGCATAAAGGCAGGTTAAAATTAACTCTTATAATACCTTTAAAGCCCAATCTAATAGGCTTTAAAGTTTAGGCTATTGCCTAAGAGGGCTATTTCTTTTGCTGGCTTTTTTATATGCCTTTTATAACATTTAGACTGACTGTAGGTAAAATTATAAGACAGCTGCCTAAAGAGCTATAGTAGAAATTATTAAACCTAACCTAAAGTATAGTTATTGCCTTACTAAATTTACTGCCTTCTGCCAGTTATTACGTCTTCCTAAATAACCTCTTTTTATCCCCTTCCTTCTTCTATATCCTTTAAGAAAAAGGCGTTAGGGCTATAGACACTATACATATTAACTGTAGCATTTTTAAGGGCCTTATTATATATAAAAAGGCCAATAATAAGGGTAAGCTGTAGTAAGATTAAGGAAAATATTAGGCTATTTTTACCCCTAATAATCTAGTTAGTATCCCTTAAGATATTCTTTAGTGTAATTTCCTTACTAATTTATCTCTTTTCCTATTAGGTCAATTAAATCGCCTAAAAGGATAATGCCCTTATATTATTCCTTTTAACCGTATTTATAGGGACTAAGATTAAACAGTGCCTTTATAAGCGGCCGACAATAATATATATATAAACATAGGCTATACAGTAAAAATTTAATATAAAAGCTATACTTTAGCTATAGCTTCTATCTATTACTATAGAATATAATAATAAAATAGGGGCTATTAATATAGGCGATTAACTTAAGAGCTATTTATACTATAATTATTATATCTATAAGGGCGGTTAAAGGGCTATTATATATGCCTTCCTTTTAGAAATAGCCTTAATTAACAGTTATCTTATATAGAAAAAGACTGCAGTTAGCTAGGCCCCTTACGAGCAATAAAGCCGCTTCTGGCAAGCTATTGTCAGCGGCCTTATTTGTTGTTATATAATAACAGTAAATTTAAGAGAGAGATTTCGTTAGGGCGACATTTTTATGCCTATTTTATAGCATAATTATATCTATTAAGGGAAAAAGGCATACTGCCTTAGCTGCCGTAGGATTAAATATAATAAGACGAGGCAAGGGAGGGCGTCTTTACAAGAGGCAGGTAAGAATAGCCTTAATAAGGGCCGCCGCCCCAGTCGGCAGACTAAGTGGGGATATAATAAGTGTGAAGTTGCGATTTATAAGTCACGAGATTGCTGGTACTTCTATTATAGGTAAAAATAGGGCTTTTTTAGGTACCTTTTATATACAGCATTCTCATTAGACCACGTTAAAATCGGTACTTCCGATGAGCCTTAGCACCTGCAAAGGGATAGAATTGACATAACACAACAGAAACGCCATCCCATATTCTTATACATTATTACAGCCAAAGTTAGTACTAGACATGCATAACCCACAAACTACATGCATATTCCCTTTTACTCTTCATCGCTATCACTATCCTCATCCCCATCCTCATCCTCCAGCTCATCCTCGCTCTCCTCAACTCCCTCTGGCCGGGGTATCATCATAAACGCCGTCATACATGTGATTCTGTTCTGCGTCTCATACGTCCCCAACAGCTCTCCCTTGGCATCGCTGCCCTCCACCGTCTTCCCCTGCAGCTCCTCGACGGCCACCCGCCACACACGGATCCGTCCGTCGCTGCTCCCGCCCGCCACGTACAGCGTCGAGGCGTCCGCCGCGCTCGGCACAACCACAAAGTCCTTGATCCGGCCTGCTACGCCGCTCGCCTGGCCGCCGACTTGCCCCATCAGTTTGGCCGTTGGGAGCTTCTTGCTCTCCGAGTCGTCCGGTTTGGAGAGATCCTCGTCTTTGGTGGAGAAGAAGAGGATGCGCCCGTCTTCCGTAGCTACAGCCATCAATGTCGCATCACCCTCCTTGTCCAATGCAACGTATGAGAACTGATGCACCTTGGTCCGGATTGTGCCCATCACGCGACATTTTGGCACACTGTCCATGCCAAACACCACGATATCCCGATCAAATCCTACCGCAAATTCATCCGCTCCATCGACACTTCCCCAAACAACTCGCCGACCCTCTCCAGTAGAGTGCTTTCCTTCACCAGCCTCCTGTAGCATCTCCTTGCTAAAGTTCAATACTCCAGCCTTCTTGCCAGTGACCAAGTTCCACAGTCGCATTGAACGCTCGCCCTTGCTAACGCTGATCATGAGTTTCATACTGGGGTGGATCGCAAAGTCGTTGACACCAGACGGTGTTCCTCCAAAAGGTGCTGTATCACCGCTGGGTCGGCCTTGAGGCTTGGCAATAGGTGCCTTGATGTTGCTGAGCAGAGACCAATCTCTCGTTCGTGTAACCGCAATTGTAGAATCCTCGCTCGACGACAGAAGCTTCGATCGTGTAGGGAATGACAGCGATGTCACGGTTGATGAGTGATGAAGCAGCGTGCCAACCTCTCGGTTCTTAGGATTCTCGAGGATCGGTCGGGGTGCTACCTTGGCCAGCATCTCCTGGTTCTTTCGGCTTGGGGGATGCGCCGACAGATTGTATACGTTGATGCGTTCGTCGGTGCTTCCAGAGGCGAGCATGACCTTTTGTGTCTGTCCGGGGACAGGCGCCGAGATGGGCGACGCAGCGACACAGCGGATCGCCGAAGTATGGGCATTGAAAAGGAATGTGTCGGCGAATTCTGTCTCCTTTTTAGGTCCAATCGTTACTGTCAGCCCGTGAAGAATCCTGTCATAGGAGCCGACCACGATTTGAATGGTCTCGGGCGCATTAGGAGTTGTTGTCGTAGCGGTAGTAGTCTTCGTTGTTGTTGCTGGAGGAGCCTTTTCCTTTACGGGCTTTTCCTTGAGAGCCTTGGTGCCTTTGACCTTCTTCTTGATCGAAGATTCAACAGCGGGTTCGTTTTGTGCGACAGCTTGTCTCTTGCGTTTGGCCATTTTGTCGAGTTGTTTTGATGTAGTCGTTACAGAAAAGCTTCTCTCACAACGCTGCGAGTTGTCTGGTTTGTAGCTAGAAAAAAAATATTTGGAACTGAAGATAAGATAAGATAAAAGGCGATATGTGCATAACCCCACTCTATGCATAACTTTCATCATCCACCAACAGAACCTTTTGGAATGACCAGAAACAACCTGGATGCTATGCGCTGAGTATATTCAAGTGTATGTGCAGTATAGGTAACTCTAGATCTCTTAGACTTGTCTATCTTACCGGCTTGGTCCTCCATTCTGGCCGCCAATGTCCCGCTCCACCATCTCAATCGAGCCCAGGCTAGGGAATCGCTTGGAAAAGTCCTGCAGATAATCATCCCTTTCTTGGGCTGTCATATCCAATACAGGCTGCCCAGGAAGATCCATGTTAATAAGTTGCTCCGACGACGTCTGGGCACGGTTCGGCTTTTGAGGTGATGCTGGGCGTTGGCCGGTAGGCAAACTGTTGAGATGCATCGGTTTCTTTGGGGCTGGGGGCTTTGCTGGAGGCTTGGATGTGAGAGCCGGAGGTGCAGATGATGTTGAAGAGGGTCCTCGAGTTTGAGGAGGTTCGGCTCGGGTCTTGGGGACGTTCAAGGGCTTCTTCGGCGTTCCGGGAAGAGGTTTCTCGGGCGTGTTACTAGTCTCAGGAACGTCGGTGTACTTCCCATATCCTTGAGCGGTTCGTTGATAACTGGAAGGCTTTTGCTCCTCGTTCAAGAGGCTCTGGACCCGGTTCTGGATACTGACAGCACGGGAAACCCCTCCGATGCTTTTTGGTGGAACTGGTGGTCCACGATTTCCTGCAGCCACTCTCTTTCGATATTCAGCTTGCGCTGCTTCCACTCGCTGTTCTTCTTCCTGCAGCTTCAAGCGTTCCATTTCACGCCTCATCTCGGGTGTGAGATGGTCCTCATCCTCATGGACATGGCCATCGTCGCTACGCCCATCGGTTGCCTCAGAGCCCGCAATTGGAGTAAGATCGCGACGTGCCGCATCGCTCTGTGGTGACGGATTTCTCTCACTACTGGGGGCGCCGCCCTCGAAGCGCTTAAAGGCATCCCCGAATTTTCCTGCCAGAATGTTCTTGTTTCCAGAAAGCGAGGTCAAGCTAGAACGCTTGCTAGCTTTAGTCCGCTCTGAATCCTCCAAGCTTCTCAGGAAGTCCATGTCACTGGAAGCTCTACGTGGATCATCCGCAGGTTCTTGATAGGGAGAAGGCATTTGAGGCGGTCTACTCGAGGAGCGCGAGGCAGCCTCTCGTTCACGCAGAAAATCGAGAGTTGTCCCCTCGAGGTTTGTGCTGGCTGGTCGAGTTCGTGATGTAGCCGGCGAAGCGTGAGTTGAAGGTTCTAGGAGGTCAGCACGGGGACGTCCACCTTCAAGAGACGGTCTAGATGAAGACGGTTGACGATCGTGGACGGGCTGTTGATAGGACGGGACCCTTTGTGAAAGCGAGGGACGAAAGTCCTCATTACTCCATTGTCCTGCACTTTGGCCAGACTGTCCCATGGCACTGCTAGACCTGGGGTAATCAGGAATGCTGGGTTGGACAGGTCTTTCCACGTCTCGACTGTATTTCTCAGGTGGTGGTGTTCCTGTCATGGTGCCAGTAGAGACATATCGTGAGTTGGATTGTGAAGAAATTGCCTGCAATTCGGGATTGTTACTGATAATAGACTGGGCTCTGCTAATATCAGGTCTACTTGGTGCAGACAAAGTCTTTGACAAGGAAGGCTCCAGAGGAGGCGAAGCAACTGCAGCCTGATGTCCGACAGGCGTAACTGAATGTGTTCTAGACACTGGCTTCGGGCGTGGCGGCTCGGCTTGAGGGGCCGCGAATGCCTCATCAGCTAGCCTTTCGGTCACTTTCTGGCTGAGGTCAGAAGAGGCATTGCCTGGTGGCGAAGTTGGTGAGGAAACGTCAAAATCGAATTTGGCTCCCTGGTCATGCAACAAGGAGAATTGATCGAGTGTAGGGAACCGTGACGACAACTCATCAAAGCCCTTTGAGGCAGACTTGGAATCAAGGGCAGCGAAGGGGTCTCCCTCAGTCTTTCGCATTGGAGAGGCTTCCGGCTTTTGCGCTGCCTTTGCTGGGGCTGGAGCTGGAGCTGAAACTGGAGCTGGAGATACAGTTGGCCGTCCTCTTCTCATTGGAACGACCTCGGGGATAACCTGCTTCTGCGGTTCAGCTCGTGCAAAAACCGCACCCACGGCTGGTGCTTGTTCCGCTTTCTGGGTCTTGGGCTGGGGGCTGTCGGTTCGTCCATGGGTTGCAGAACGGCCAGTATAAATCTGGGCCATGGTTAACACAAGTTTGGCCTCGGACGATATTATACTTACATCTTGAATAGGAACATCACGCCCTTGCATGGCACAACCTTCCTTCAACACCTGGTAAATGTTTGGCCTGTCCTGCAAGTTTTCTCTCAACATTGATGCTGGCATTCACGTTAGTCATGCAATGATATAGTGCCAAACAAAAGTTACCTATCAATTTCTTGAGCCGGTCAGAAAAGACAGGGTGGCTAGGGAATCTGTAGCTGGCATTCAATATTGCCAATTGGCCTTGATCCTCAAAAGGGGTGGTGTAGTAGCACAGCTTATAGAGCAGGACTCCCAGCGCCCAAATATCAGACTTTTCGTTTATAGGCTGCTTTCGGTATACATCGATCATCTCGGGGCTTCGATACTGCATCGTGGTGTGTTTCTGAACATCTTCGTCCATAAGGCGACATTCGGTGACGGTGGTGGGGGCGGGACAGGGAGCTGCTGCTGAGCCGAAATCGCAAAGCTTGAAACGCTTTGAAGAGCCCCTGGCGGTGATAAGGACGTTTTCAACTTTGATGTCGCGGTGTAGCAGCGGAGGCTTTAGGTAGTGCATGCATGCGACACCCTCGGCGATGTCGGTGAAGATGTTGAGGATCTCAGGCTCGGTTAGGCGGTGTTGTAGCCTGGTATTCATAAAATCGATTAGGCCACCACCATTGCAAAACTCCATGAGCAGGAAGACCTCGTAACCTCCGCCTTGAAGCTCAGACGCATGCGAGTCGATATACGTGACGATCGGTCGGTGGCCTTTAAGGCGTTTCATTGTCTCGACCTCGGTGCGCATGCCCCGCAAGGTATCTTTGTCAGGGACAGCAACCCGCTTCAGAACAGCCTGATCGGTGCCATCAACAGGCTTGGGCATCTTGACGAGGTAGACATGGGCGAAGCCTCCTTCGGAGAGGTATTTCTGAATCACCACGCGGTGGCTGCCAACCTGGATCTTGGTGCCCGGCGCGAAGGTACCTGCTGGGGCACCTCCAGAGGCGAGTATAGGAGGGGAGCCATAGGGGGCATGATGGTGTTTGTTGGAGGCCATATGCGCCGGAGGGTATTGGCCGTGGGAAGCCATCGTAAAAGGAGTTGTCGAAAGCTAGAGACGATGACGGCGGGAGAGGATTTCGAAGGGAAGATGACGGCAACCCCGTCCAACAAGGAGCAAGCCAAGAAGCCAAGAGACGATGGCGGTCGAAGGGGGTCGAGGAGGGCGCTGGAGGCAGAATTGATGCGGAAGGAATGGCAGAGCTGGAGGTTCAAGTCATCGGATCAAGCACAATCGAGTCAAAGAAGAATTTCAAAGCAGGCGCATGGTCGAGTTGACGCACAAACACATGGCCCCTTGGCGAGATGTTGGAGGATGCAGGCCTGGGAGAGGTGCGTATCATAGCTTCGGCCCTCAGTGGCTGAGCCTGGTGGGATAGGCACTCGACTCCACATTCCCAGATATGGATGTTTGGGGAATTGTCGGTAAATCCGCCAAGCATCAACATACCTTGATATTGCTCCTTTCGAGTACATAGCTATGGCAAGCAAATACTTCGAGGGGAGCCTTGTCTCTTGATTAATTATATATTGTAGGATTCGAATCCATTCAAGCTTCGTGTACTTGCTGAGTTGACCATGCCAAGCCATCGTCTTGTAATCAAAACAACGGGTTGAATGTTTCAACAATTAAAGTTAGGTAGGTAAAGTTAATAGATACTCGGTTCGGACTATCGATAAAACAAACATGTAAGAAGAAATTTATGCATTAGGCAGGTTTATTTCTAGCAGTGCATACAACTTTGCGATTGTGATTGGTGAGTTGTCAAAGTAATGCCTTGGGCGAACAGAAATTATCTTGATACGCCTGGTCCTTGAATTTACACAGCTGTGTTATTCCTACTGGGCTGCCCTGATCTCGACTTATAGGGTATATTACATTGAAATACATACACATCACATCGTTCAATATTCAGACCGGTACTCCCTAATCTGTCCGCCGAAACTATGCCCCATGTTTATTGTGTTGTTCGCTGATCGCGGAGTTTTGATTCGTTGTTAGACGGTCTTCAACTCCCGTCGTTACTGACTGCATAGCCTACCCTATGCTGTTCGCTACATTGATCGTCCACAGCAGCTAACCTCTTCGAACTGATCTATTTGTTGTGCCTTTTTCTAAGAAGACGCCTTCTGACAACTATAGAAATTATGAAATTACCGTCGCCTGACGTTCCAGGAAATCATATACTAATCCACACCAAAGACTAATAAGCAAATAGACAACTTCATGTTGAGGCCCTAGTGGTTCTCTACAAGAAAGAGCCATTTCATCTATGTTTCTGTACACTTAAGCACGACTATGTGCCTGTAGAAATATCGATTTCGTTTAAATGCAGGTTCAGCTTGCAGTTTACTTTCATACTGGAGCCTTCCAGCCAAGTCAGAACTGACTATTGTGAGCATATCTCTTCACTACAGATGTGCATACAACATATCAACCTAAACCTCGAATGAGGACTTTCGCATAACATAACCTCTCATGCAAGTTGGATAATGGTTTATCCGTCAAGTTTGACGCACCTTGTGGTCCTGTTCTCTGTTGTTAAATCAACTTGCGTGTTCTAGTTAAGTGGCTCATGCCGTTGACTATGCTCGGAACTTCACTAATAACTCGGCCGAACCCATGAAAACTATTATTAGCAGGGACTAACACGCGTGGCAACAAGCCGCAGTAAAGATACCGAGGAAGCGGTTCCAGGCCGAGTTTCTGGAATTAACGTTATGTAACATTGCAATACAAAGAACCGCAAGTGAGGCTTATGCCAGAATGCGCCTGTTCCCGAGCAGGGGTTGGCCTGCAACCACTCAAAGAAGACCCTCGTCAGGCATACGTCATGGGCTTTCCCGTTTTCCCCTGATTCTTTCTTTGTCTTTTGCTTCTTTTGGATCTTATGCGGGCTTGCTTTAGCTTGGGGGGAATCGGGCACGCCGTCCGTGCTGGGGACGTTCGCATCAGCAGCCACGCAGGAAACGGGAGGACTTGAGCGGTACCTTGCATAACATGGTATTCGTGATGCAAGAAGACAGTATCTCGCAAGTCATGATTCTCTCATAATTCGGCGATAGTTGCCGAAACGTCCAAATTGGTTGATGTCTTGCAGCAGACGTTTCTGTATGGAGTCGAATCTCATGTTGGATCCTGCTGACCTCGCAGGCTCACTCGGAGGTCACGGCACCAAGGGTCTCCTGGTCAGGCGTAGCCGATACCACCAACGAATATGCTATGCTACGTAGAGAAACAAGTCCCATGTGCCGATGGGATCCTGATCCTGTCAGTCAGTTCCATCCAAAAGACCCGCCGCTACCGGACCGTGAACCCTGTGCATCAGCTGGTAGAGCCTTATAACAACGACGTTGCGCTCTTTGTTGGAGCCTGATTTTTTGTTTTCTTTTTTCTCTGCCTATCGATTTATTGTACATCCATCGCCAATTGCTCGACTATAGATATTAAATCGCATCTATCCAACATCGCATATATACTCGGATAAATAATCTTCAACATGCCTCAGGCTTCTACTTCCCCAGCGCCGATGCAAATGCCCCGCGAGCCGGCCCCTGCAGCGTTCCCTGCCGAACGAACCAGCGCCGAACAACCGGTATGTGGATGATTTCCCTCCGGCTTGGCTTCCGCCTATCACTTTGTCTGCATGAGCACTATTCTCTTTCAGACGATGCTTTTCAATAAAAATTCACCAGTCATCTTGTGCAATTTACTAACCAATTTTCCCCTCTAGCGCCCGATTCAGCCCATGACAATGGAGCAACCTGATATGACCATGCGAGGAGGCAAGGATGGTGGTGTAAGAAACGACCAGCTTCTCAATTCAATACTGCTCAACTAACACTCATGCTAGGCTATTTGCTGTGGTATCTGCGCAGGTCTTTGCTGTTTCGAATGCCTAGACTGCTGCTGTTAAGCATGTTTCCTCGCAGCAATGGGTATAGATCGTTACTTGGGCGTTTATGGGCAACTCATTTCGAGAGCTACTCACTTCCTGAGATGGCTACGACTGTTGGTTAATGATGCACCGAATTCTGGATAGGACTTCGTCTAATGATAATTCCTTTTTCTGTTACTCGCCATTCAGTTCATATCATGTTGGATCTATATTTTGGCTCGTAACTCGCTACATTCTAGACAACCACCTCCTCCAATCGTTTCACCACATCCTCATAAAACTTCACAGACAACCTCTCGGCAACTTCATCCTGCGTCTCATCATCGCCTTCGCTGAGTCCTAGCTCCTCACCTCCAGCTAGGCACTTTCGTGTTGCATCCTCGAACCTCTCTCCCATATCGGCCCCAACAGCTGCAACTCTCTCCTCCTTCAGCAGAGCCTCTCGAACACCGCGTACAACATCAGGTCGTCCGCGCGCACGCCGCATGTCGATGTTCAAAACATCTTCAACCGGCTGCCAATGTGCCAGCTCAACCAGAATGACGCCCAGGCTGTAGATATCGAAGCTCTTTTTTGAACGTTCCCTGTCTCGCCGGCGGTTTGACTGCGCGTTTGGATGTCGGTACAGATCATGCTCTGCATCATCGCCTGGTTCATCAGTCATCTCATCTGAGCCACCGGGCCGTGAGAAGTCAAAGCCCGAGAGGTACGGCTGCCGGTAGTCCACATGGCCATTGCGTGTTCGGAAGAAGAGTACGTTGTGGCTGCGGAGGCCTTTATGTAGCCAATGCACGGCGTGGAGATAGATCAGACAGTTGCTGATGGCGTGCGCGAGGAGTACTCGCTCGGTAACACGGGGCTTGCGAACTTTGGAGTCTTGGAGAAGCTCACGGAGCGAGACTGGCGGAAGAGAAGTGTGCAGGTTATCAGTAGATGGACGCTCAAACACGAGGCCGAGCCGTCGGTCGAGAATGTCAACGTCGTCTTCGGCAATGTTTGGATCCGCTTTATCGAAGAAACCGAGGCAGTGAGGAGTGCGAAAGGCCTCAGGCTTGGGACTGTGGTTTAGAAGAGCGGCCAATTTGCGAACTCGCTCGATTATGTCGGCTTTGGAGAGCGAGCCAGGTTGTGTGTCTGCGTTATCATAGTCTTTCCATTCAATCCACACTTTCTTCTTGCCTTTGGATGTCTTCATGAAAGCCTCGCATCGCGGAGCATCTGATTCATCAACCTCGGGGTCCAGCTCAATAAGGTACGTGGGAAGAAATAGGTTGCGTTGATGGCCAGGCTCAGCAAGATCAAGAAACTTTGCAACATCCTTGTCGAATACTGGCGGGCTATCTGACTTTGGATCGATAGTCTCGTTGAATGCCTTGAATTTGGCCAGCCTGGACAATTGCCTCAGGGCATCAGCGTTGGCCTCCCTTTCAAGTTTGGACATTTGTGAGGGTCCACCCGGAGAGCCTGCATCGAGCTGAGACTTGAGAGCCAATACGAGATGACTCAAATCAGCTATTTTGTGATGGAGCAATAAGACTCCACGGTTGGTGTCTTGAACTGTATTGCGAATCTCGACTTGCAGAGAGTGGTCGAGGATGTTAGTCATGTTGTCATTAAGAACAGAAAACTTGTCCAGCAACTTCTCAAACCCGTGCTTGTCAAACGAAGTCCACCGTAATCTAGTGAGACCTTCGGACGACTTGGTCTTGAGGCCAGCCATGGCCTTCTTGATAAAGTCCCGTTTCCTCTCCGTCATTGGATAATTCGACAGCTTGGCGTCCTTTTCTGGAGCAGCCAAAACACCATCATTATCGGTGACGGTGGAAAGATTGTTGTGTTTCTTCTGGTATTCTGTAAACTCATTGAAAAGACACTGGATCTGAACCAGCAGATCAATCACGGTCTGACGGTGAAGATTAAACACATTCGAGTTGAGGACCTTGTCCTGATTTTTGGCATCGAGATCAAGCAACCCAGAGGCCTCACTCCAACAGAAGAGACGTTGCTGCTCCATCCTGAGGCGCAAGTTAAGATACTTGCATTCATCCTCGTAACCCAGCGCCGTAACGAGAAGCTGTATCCCTGACGACGGTCAATGGTTTGTTCGCTTACAACCTTGCTGGGCCAAAAGTGCCGTACCTTGAATACATCCCGTATAAACTTGCAAGCTGATGGAAGCAACTCCAAGCGCTAAGCCCGCAAGAGAGACAGGGTCCATTCTCCGGCCTACGCCGCAAGCTGCAGCTTACTGTGTGGATTGGAGGTGAGGAGGCTGAGCAGGGAGTAAAGCGTGTAAGGAGGGATTCTCGCTGCAAATAGAAATGGATTGGGCCGTTCGTCCTTGTAGTGAAGGAGACTAGAATTGGTAGTGAGGGGGGATAATGGTCCGATATTGAGGGCTGAGGGTTTAATTGGCGCTCTGTGAAACTGGCCAGAGGCAGAATGGAAACCAAGCAATTGATTTGGGTGAAGAAATACATAATAATACATAGCATTCGTATAATTCCTTGGCCGTGAGACAAATCCGATTGGCACATATTATATCGTCTTTTGCTACTGATATTTAGTACATAGGTCCCTCGTCTCCTTTGTTGATTGAATCACTTTTCCATATAAACGCAAGGTAGTCAACGGGTGCCCTACAATTTGTATTGAATGCCAAAGGCTTTAGTCATAGTAATTTTTTGATTGTAACACCTAGCCATGCTCATTCCGGAACCTGGCCTCACCGCTGGGGTCAACTGACAACACTGTTTTCGACACATCCTTGAATTTGCTTGTGATTATTCCCTACCCTTCTTTTACCTCTTTGCCTGACACCGTCACTGAGGATAGTAACACATCAGATTTTGGAGAATAGAAAGGCTGAGTACATTATAACAGGTCTGAGTCCCTCGTGCGCCAAGTCTCACATGATGCATACATAACTGATCAGCAAAGTGGGAATAACCTCACAGTAAAATTTTAGCTCAAGCATGTGCTATTAGAGAGATGAAAAAATGCTAGCTTTTGAATAATGCCTCGCAAGATGCCTTAGATGGAAAGAGTCTTGTGCGGCACCGGCAGTTTGGGTAATAACACCGCATGCCCGCCATTTCAAGAAAGACGATTGGCTGAAACACAAGTTTGCGTGCAAATAACAGAAGCATTAGTCGGACTTTAGATACAGACGTGCTTTTACCCCTGCCCAGAGCTACGGAGATAGCCGATAATATGACAGCATGGTCTAGATGCTAACACATATCAGCGGATGGCACGTTGCAGCGGAATCTCCTGGACAAGCTCAGCACACGCAGCGATTGTCCATACAGAGAGTGAGGATATACCTTGATCCCTGACTCCAGCTTCAGCCCTAACCAGGTCCTGTAAGAAGCTTGGTGGAGATGGTAGCCCTCAGCCTCCACTTGCAACATGGCAGTTGAATAGAGTATCGTGGAGCTAATGCGCAGAGCTGCATTGGATTGAGCAGGGTCGTGATCTGTTAAGCTTGTGGGAAAAGGACATTGCTTTGCGTTACCTCGTGAAGCAGAGACATAATTAAGCAGACCGCCAACACGGCATTGATGCTTGTTTGGATCATGTATTGGCATCTACTCTTTATTATGATCCTTTGAGATTGACTAGGCGAACATTTCTTTGACATATCTCTTAACACAAGTCCCATCTTGGAGATATACATTACCCACGTCGACTTTAAGCATCGTCTTCAACACTTATAACAAGCTCTTGTACTATTCGGCACAGGTCGTTCAACGTACAGCATTGACTGGGCGTCATCTGGGATATAAACGGGCTTAAGCATACGACTCAGCCAACAAGCCAAGACACTATTCGCGACACCTCACCTTCACACCAATTTCTATTAGTCGTTAATTAAATCCCCCAAGAGTCAGATCCAGATATTCCGCCAACTACTCGCCACTCTCCATGGAGCCCAATTATTACAGCGATTGTAGTAGCGGCACTGGGATCGAGGCCTATACTACTTTCACTTCACCCTTTCCTTCTCCCTCTCCACAACCAATGAGCTCACCCGATGCGCTCTATCACGGCTCATTGGATACGAACCAGTTCTGGTGTCCTGTTCTTGCGAACAATGCGACGGCGTCCCAGCAAGCTCCTTTGAACAGCAGCCGAGACGATCTCTTCTTAGAATCCCAACCTCTCAACTCAAGCCACACCAGCTCTGCTGTCTTTAGTACTGGTGGAAGGGCTTCACCATGCGGTTCATATTCATCAGGGACGGAAAGGAGTCGTGTGAGCGTTGCTGCTGTGTCATCTGCTTGTCTTGCCTGTGTATGTTGCATCTCCTCACCACGAGACAGCGTTTTTATACTAACATGGATTCCATTGCTAGCGTGGAAAGCATCTAAAGTGTGACGGGATGAATCCATGCTCTCGCTGCATTAGCTCTAATTCTAAGTGTATCTATGTCGCCTCTCGACGCGGCTACAAGGGTCCACGGCGTAGTGCTACCCGCAAACTCAACAAGCGTCATAGAGTATCTTCTGCCGGCGAAGACTCAAGTTCACTCAGATCAACAAGCTCTGCCTCAACAGGAGTTTCCACCTTCCTGGACCTTGCTAGTACCAACGATATGGCGGGCTCTTTCTCAAGTCCTTCCTTTGACCCGTTCTTGACTACTGGGGCTCAGAGGGACAGCGATATGTTGTTCCAACTATACGACACTCAGGGTGGGATTTCACATATCATGTGGAATATGCTTCCATACCAACAAGATCAGCTTCTCCTTGCACAGGCCAGTACCTACTCTTATCGCTAGGGAAACCTTACATACGGAAAATGTCGAATGGAATTGGGCTGCGAGATCTATATCGTTGATTGGCCTGTTGTCGGGTTTCATGGTATCCGAGAATCATCGTATTCAAGGGATCGCATGTAGGAGTTCTGGACATGTTATAGTCCTGCGTTAGACTCAAATAATGAAAAGTTTGGTTGAAAATGAGAATGCAGGATTAAAGTCAGATCGATGAGGGCTACGAGGTGACTTGTGAATGACTTGAGACTTGTAATTATACGATCGACGCCGGCATTCAGCCCTACGAGTTGGGCAGTTCTAATGGACCAACGGGAGATGGACGGCAAAAATTGCCCGGTGTACCCCACATACTATCCGCAAGATGCCCGCCTTGGCATTCATGATACAAATATACCTACCTAGGTAGGCTAGGGACCAATATCAGGAAGAAAGCTGAGTCATTCATATATTCAAAGAATAGAGTATGTGTAGAGGCATAATGGCAGCGTTGGTTTTGGTCTAGCTTCCTCTACTGATTGCCGTGAAAGTAGACAATGCTTTAGACTACTACTCCATGTGACCCCCGTTGATTGACGGATGTCGGGTTGCGATTATATCAATGCGTGTCGGGCTGTCGCCCAAGTCGGCGACCAGACTTTTACCCAAAACCAATCAGTCCCTAGCCAGTAATCTTTGCGGCTTTCTGGGCGTGGCTCGGCGTTCAGCTACCTACCCAGATTAGGTATGTCAGATTACCGGCCACCTCAGCTTTGCATCGCCATCCCGCCCTTTCATATCGGCGTTTCAACATTCATAAAAGGATCAATTATACATTAAACTGGGGGCCGCAAGGTTCTAGTACGGCGTCTAAGTACAAAGCCTGGCCCTTGATCCTCGCTAGCTCAGCCACCATCTGTAAGTAGCTAGTAGAGGCTCACTCCGTGTTCAGATATCAGTCGCCCTTCCGCCCTCGATTTGCTCTTTGAATTTCCTATTTTACTTCAAATTGCTCAATCCTTCCGGCTTCTATCATGAAGAAAGGACCAGCTGACACCTTCGACGAAGCTATGGACTCGGAACAGCGTCCAGTCGCAGAGAAGCATCTGCTCAACACCACAATCAAGAACTTGACCTGGAGCGGCGTAACCGTCACTGTCAAGGACCGTGAGACGAAGCAGCCAAAGACGATTGTCGATGATGTTCAGGGCATTGTAGAAGCAGGTTCGTGAAGTCGATCTCGTGGCGGCTTCTTGAGCTAATATACCATTTCTAGGTGAAATCTGTGCCCTTATGGGACCATCAGGTTGTGGTAAAACAACACTGCTCAATGTCCTCGCGCGTCGTCCTACGAATGCCAGCGATGTAGAGGCTGAGGTCCGCGTCAACGGGAGTCACTTATCACTTGCGGCGTTTCGCGAGGTTTCGTGCTTTGTTGAGCAGGAGGACGCTCTTATTGGATCTTTGACAGTTCGAGAAACCCTCGACTTCTCATCACGACTCGCCCGCACAGGGTAAGTATCTTACAAAGCTAGATACTAGATCATACTATCTGACTCAATTTTCTCTCACAGTTCTCTATCCAAGAAAGAACGCCTTATTCGCATCAACGGTCTCCTCGAGTCATTCGGCCTGGTCGCTCAAGCCAACACCCTCATTGGCACGCCTATCCGAAAGGGCATCTCAGGCGGCCAGAAGCGTCGTGTTGGTGTTGCAAGTCAACTCATCACCAGCCCGAAGCTGCTCTTCCTCGACGAACCCACGAGCGGTCTCGATTCGGTCGCCAGCTTGGAAGTGGTCAAGTACCTACGCTCTGTGGCCAGACGCAACAACCTCATCGTTGTCTGCTCTATCCACCAGCCCTCGACGTCAACCTTCAATCTATTCGACAAGCTACTCTTGCTCTCTGGTGGAAAGACGCATTATTTCGGCCCCATCGATAACATAGCCGCCTACTATGCAGAGGTTGGGGCTCCGCTGCCTCAATATGTCAACCCAGCGGAGCATCTCCTCGAGTTGGTCAACACTGACTTTGCGGTTGACAGAGAGGAGGCGTTACGAAAGTTAGATATGCTACAGAGTGCGTGGAAGAATTCACAGCAAGCTATCCAAGCCAGAAATGACATCAAAGACGCCGAATCTACGGGCGGCGACTGGAGCGTCGATGCCATCGAAAAGAGACCCAGCATGCCCAGCCTCACACTGACGCTGCTGCACCGTAGTTTCATCAAGAGCTACAGAGACGTTGTGGCCTATGGTATTCGTCTGGCCATGTATCTTGGCCTGGCTATCATGATGGGCACGGTCTGGGTGAGGCTTGACGCAGAGCAGCGATCGATCCAGCCGTTCATCAATGCCATCTTCTTTGGATCAGCCTTTATGAGTTTCATGGCGGTGGCTTATGTGCCAGCTTTCATCGAGGACCGGCTTCAGTACGTCAAGGAGCACCAAAACGGCTTGTACGGTGCGACAGAGTTGATTCTGTCCAACTTCTTGATTGGTATTCCCTATCTCTTTCTTATATCCATCCTCTTCTCCGTCATTTCGTACTGGCTCTCCAACTTTCAACCGACGGCGACAGCCTTTTTCACCTGGGTCATGTGGCTGTTCTTTGACCTCCTGGCTGCGGAGTCGCTTGTTGTCTTTATGACCTCTCTGTTTCCAAGTTTTGTCATCTCTCTTGCGCTGGTGGCCTTTGCAAACGGTCTGTGGATGTCAGTCGGAGGGTTCATGGTTCCGCCGACAATTCTCAACGTTTTCTACAAGTATGTCTTTCACTACTGGGACTACCAAAAGTACGTCTTTGAGAACATGATGGTCAATGAATTCTCAGACCGCGTATACAGCTGTGGTGAAGGGTGTCGCTGCATGTATGAGTCATCCCTGGCGGATCAATGTGAGATTGACGGTCAAGCTGTGTTGGATCAATATGGGTATTCGACTGGCCACATGGGGCGTGACGTGGGTATTATGATTTCCATCATTGTTGGATATAGGTTGGCAGCGTGGCTTGTTTTGAGGTTGAAGAGGTGAAACAATAGCCTACCTTGGTCCAGGGTTCACAGCAACAGGTAATTGTTCAGCAAAGTATGGAGGAGTTTCACGGTTAATATCCAATGTATATGCAAATGGAGTAATATAGCTCTATATCTCTCAGTGGACAAGTTAGTACTAGGAGGTAGATTACAACCTAGAACTGATTTCACTATATTATTATACCCTACGCCTTCTCACATTCCTCACCCAATCAATCAGCACACGCTTGTGAGAGAGTTTAGGTCTTTTGGAATAACCCCGGCCAGCACAGCATCTAAGAAGTGTTAGTGACTTGTCTCCTATTTGCCCATATCTAGAGTCCTCACCTTTGTAAGACCAGCGGTAATCGTCGCCAAGGTTAGCCTTCCAGGTCCAATAGACCCATCCGAGGGTGTACTTTTCGTACGCATACACCTGAGAAGAAAACCACTTGGTGTAAAAGTCCTTGTTAGTCTGAGGGTTCCAAGCATCGCTGTGCTCAACGTCATCGGGAACAGAAATTGCCCATTCGCCGACAATCGTAGGCCCGTCTGTGCTGCGATCGTCTGAGCAAGACTTTTTGATATATGCGTCCTTGGAGACTTCGACACTTGGATCCCACTTGAGGTAGCGATGGTCGTCAAAGGCTGTGAACGAAGTGTCGCTCAGAAACTCGGTGGGATTGCCGCTGCCCCATAGGGAGCCCATCATCTGGATATGAAGACGGTCGTTGTCGGCAACTTTGAGGTTACTCTCAATCTTTCGGATGGCCTTTTTCATGTAAGTACTCGATTGTGATAGTGGTGGGTTGCATACGCTGTAAGCGTTGGGATAATAGCTCTTTCGCAGAGAATCAACAGCATTGTCCCAGTTCGATGGTTCATTTACCAACTCAAGCATGCCAACATTTCGGTACTCTTCCTTGGTGTGAGCAATGTCGGTGATCCACTCAAGCCATTCAATAGCACGTCCGTAGTTGTAGTCGTTGTAGAATCCTACAGTGGGAGCATATTGACCAGTGAATGGCTGGTTGTATTGTTGAGCACCAGGAGCTCCGTGAAGGCTAATTGCCGTTAGAGAGGCTGTTTGACTCAGTTGTTGA
This sequence comes from Fusarium sp. NRRL 66739, assembly GCA_021655895.1. Classification (NCBI taxonomy): domain Eukaryota; kingdom Fungi; phylum Ascomycota; class Sordariomycetes; order Hypocreales; family Nectriaceae; genus Fusarium; species Fusarium sp. NRRL 66739. The sequence goes on from JAJJWO010000043.1 coordinate 72,747, forward strand.
TCACTTACTCGAGAATGATATAGAAGCCTCGGTCACTGGCCCAACCGCAGAGCTGGGTCAAATACTCCAAGCCGCCCTTTGAGAATTAGCATGTACTACATAGATACACAATTGAACATGCCCTAGGAAAGTATTCCGACTCATCTACAATGTCCTCCTTTAACCAGTAGCCCAGAGGAATGCGGATGGTGTTCAAGCCATAGCTTGTCATCTCGTCTAGGTCAGTCTGGTTTATCCAGCGTCTCCAGTGAGCCTGGAAATTCTTGTCTGAGCTATCCTGTCCTTTGTTCATAACACAGTCAAACTCGGACTTTTCATCTTGGCATCCGGTGTTGGCCCATTCCTGGCTGTCGATCCAGGGCTCGTAAACGAAGAGAGAGCCCAGGTTGACTCCTCGAATCTTTCCGCTGGCGGGCAACCATCGCTTGTAGGTGGCTGATTGCGAAGGGTATCGAGAAGCGTCATCAGGGAGCCAAGCGTAGACAGGCAGAGTTAGAACCGCAAGGGCGGCTACAAGGTTGAGAGTGAGCATATCAAATACGTTAAGAGCAACACATATCAATCACAATGTACCTAGCCAAGAAGCATGAAGAAAGCGTGAAGGAGAAAAATATGCTAAAATACTGCCGTAGTTATTATAAGTCGTCAATAGGCTATTATCTACTTGAAACATGGCAAGGCTGCTTTTTTGGTCTAACTGCTGTGCATAGCCATTGTTTAATCTTAGAAATCCTTCGAGTCTCGAGGCTCGAATCAGCAGTGGGGAAGCTTGGGGGCAGCGTGTCGTTCCTACAGCTCTTGGCTGCATAAATAGTGCGTTTGTTCAGTGTAGATCGTGGGTGAATAGTCGACCAACTCTCAGGTCCAGAGTAGCATCATGGCCAGGAACCAAGCTAAGCTCGCTCTAGACAACAAAGCCATATGAATCATAGCAGCGAGGAGAAGAGAACAGGAACGGATGGCTCGGAATTTGGGCCGAAACACTAGGCAGAGTGACGGACAGGTCAGCCGCCAAGGTACGATACGTTGATGTGGGCTCGCATAAGCCAAAAGCCTCACGATGAAGAGCGTGACTAACTAGGAAGAGCTCTAGTGTCTGGATGAAACTGACATGTAAGTAAAATCGGAGCCGAGGCAATGTCGTGTCGAGAAAATGATGCGTGGCTCGAGGCACAGATATCGGTGAAGAACAAGGCCAGGCGCTATTAGATCAATGCCAAGACTGGGACTCGGAGAGTTTAAGGCACTGTCTATCAGGAACTATTGATAATATGGATATGAGTATTTCTTGCATATTAGATTATTCTACAATTGCCTCTAGACAAGTTGAGACCTCTTTAAAATGTAAAACAGAGGTGTTGAGAGGTTCCATAGGTAATAGGTACGTACCATTCTCTTGACCGCATCTACCTCTGTAATGGCGGCGGCCCCACAGGTACGTATGCGTTGGCGGTCCGTCGAGTCGACGTTTCCCCACCAACGGCGGGCTTAGAACGAATGTCTCCCCGACTTCTTCAAGCTTGCTTTGCGCCAAGTAAATTTCTGTAGCTTCTCTTCTACTCAAGCCCTCCTAGAATCCATTCCTACTTTGGTCTTTCGTTCTTCGATCCACCACCAGCAGGAAACCCCGAAGCAAGATGTTCTTGCTGGGCTCTGGAGCCTAAGACATTCGTCACCACCGGAGCCATCTACTACTACTACTACTACGCAGTCGTCAACAACAAGCCACCGCATTCCATTCAACTCCGATCTTGAGACGAGAATAACGGCGCCAAGGGCACTTTTTTCGAGATACATCTACGCTCCATATCCACGAGACATACCCATATTGCCTGAAACACAACCAACCTTCCTGTCGTCGCCATCATGGCGCCGGCACCAGGCGAATTCTCTGCACCTGGTGCAGTGAGTTATGATTCGAATAACCAGGTCGTGGGGGATGGGACATGGGATTTCGATAAAAACACCTTCCTGTTGCCCAATTTACAAGGTCTCAATTATGAAGCCACGCGATACAATGGTATGCGACCTCTCTCGAGTCTCTGTACGGAATCCGTCTAACAACCCGTCATAGGCATGGGAAACAGATTCTCAACACTTACCCAGTATCATGCCATGGTCCTGGCGCACGCTATCCTGGGAACTATAATATTCCTCTTCCTCGTTCCCTTCTCCATCATGACAGCGAGGTTTTATTCCCGGCGACCTGGCTATGCCATTCCATACCATGCCCAGCTCGTTGTCTTTTCTGGGTTGCTCCTGGTAGTTGTCTTTGTTCTCGGCTACTTTGCAGTCGGGCCAGAGCGCAGCTTGACAAACCCGCATCATGGCATTGGTGTCGCAATATTCACCATCTTCTTCGTTCAGCTCGCGGGCGGTTGGCTTATACGCAGAATAGTCAAGTCTCGGTCTCTGCGGGTCATGATCCACCAATGGTTTGGCCGAGCCATTGCCCTCCTGGGTATTGCTCAGGTCCCTCTAGGTCTCACCTTGTACGGCTCGCCTCTGTACTTGTTTATCCTCTATGCTATCTGGATGTTCTTCCTCGTCATAATGTATTTCGTCCTGAGCTGGAGGTCTGCCAACCACCGAGACTACTACATGAGCGGAGCCCGATCAGAGGTGGCGCCAACTGAAGTCACAGGTACTCGACTCACTGGATTCACTGAAGATACACGTACTCGACTTACAGAGTCTGAGTATCTCTCGGACTACCCCAGGGATCCTCCTACCAGCAAGGCTAAATGGCTAGGCCCTCTTGCTGCTCTCGGTGGATTGGCTGCAATGGTCAGAGGACGAAACAAGAACAAGGACCAAGACGACCGCAGTCGAATCCGAAGCAGATCTCCATCGCTTGATCGCAGCCGTGGCCCAGAGGTTATCCCCTCTAGAACCGGCTCAGCCAGCTATCTTACTGGGGTTACCGGTGAAAAGTATTCGGATATCTCGCGAAGGGAGAATGAAAAAGGAGGAGGCGGTGGTGGTGGTGGATTTGCAAAGTTCATGGCTGGCTTGGGTCTTGGAAAACTCTTTGCCAAAAAGGATCGATCACGAGACGAAGATTATTCCGAGTATACCGCAGTATCTACCGACACGCCCAGACGCAACCGCTCAAACCGCAGCGGTACCTTGACCGATTTCACCAGGACAGACATTACCAGCACCACCACGCCCGAGCGCCGTAGGGAGGCAGATATGACCCGTACATCTCTAAACCCTCCCTCTGCAAACCGTCCACCGCCCGTCATGTCCCAGATGAGAAGCGCTGCTGATGGCAGTGTTGCCGATTCAGCACTGAGCTCCCCGCCACCATCCGTGAACCCTCGAGCTAACCGTCGCCCGCCACCTTCGGGACGCAGCTTCTTCGAAGAGTCGGATTACTCCTCCTATGTTAGCCCGTCCCGACGTCCTCCTCCCGAGAAGTCTGGAGGCGGTTTTGCCAAGGGACTGTTTAGCGGACTCGGAATGGGCTGGATTGCAAAGAAACTGGCAGATAGGAAGGCAGCAAAGGAAGAGCAGCGCCTGCGTGATGAAGAGGATCTAAGATCCGGCACTTCGCTTTCCAGATTCACTGCTGATGAAGCCGGCTCTCCTACAAAACGGGATGCTCGTCGACCCCCTCAACGCCGCCACACAGGCTACCCTCCTACGGACACTCTTCTGTCAACTGAGATGTCGGAATCGACTATTGAGCCTCGGCCCGTACGAGGCAACTATGTCCCTGCCACAGAAATGAGCGCTGCAACCCAAGACCATCCCGGCGGCCGCAGGAGAGCTCACTCGAGACGCAGCAGTGAGCCTGTCAATATGCCAGCAATGCCCCATGACCCTCATGGCATTTTGGCGCCTCTGGCACCTACTGACGCTACACGGTCTCAACGCTCTCGCCAGGGCCGGCCTTCAAGACATGGCGGTGATGAAGATTCGCGCCCCGAACGCTATTCGTCGCCGGCGAGTCTCAGTGTCAAACTGAAGGTTCATGATGACAAAGATAGGAACGTGACCCTTCGACGACTCACAGAGGAGGAGGCGATGGCAGCACGGGGACGAAGAGACTCTGAGAGCAGCATCTCTGGTCTCGAGGATCCTTCCTACGGCCGCCGACGCTACCGAAGAGACGGTAGTCAAAAGAGAGCCGAGGGGGCTGCTGAGCGGAGACCGGATGATGAAAGCACCGTGGCGCCTCTATCCCCCCCTAACCCTGCGTTTGCGAAGCCGCGACGAGGTAAGGATTCCGCATATTACTCAGGCCAGCCAGCACAGTCGGGACCAACAGGGAATGCGGCATTCAACCAGACAGTATCGAGTCTGGCTGAGAGCCATGGCACTTGGAGTGGTATTACCCCTTCATATGCCCCTTCAGGCGTGGCCCCTTCAGGTGTGACAACCTCACCTCCTGGACCTGGAACAGGACCGGGCGATGGATCAGCTGCAGACAACCGTCGACGACGCCGACTTGAAAGGAGACGGGCAAGCGGAGCTGCTGATCCGCCCGCCAACGTGGATATGTTTGATTAGACCAAGAGAGTCAAAGATAGGGGGTGCGGTGTCTTTTGTTTACCTGCTCGACCTCACGGTAACTGGTAGATGACTGGCACGGGTGAAAAGATTATGCATCGTGGGACGGGATCCTAGCATGAACGGCGTTCTGGAAGGAAGTTTGCGAATTTGTAACGTCAAGTCATGTCACGTCGATTTCAATGTTTATGCTTGCAGATAGACTTTGAAGGACGATATTTTTGTATGTGTTGATGAATTGAACTGATTAAGGGAGGTAGCTCAAGAATGGTAACTATACGGCAACTGTTTAGTATTAGAGAAGGAGGAACATGGACGATGATGAGTCAATCTTGTGTTTTCTCGTATATACAGATAAGGATGCTATGAATATATTTGATTTTGGCGGAATATATATGACTTTAATTGCCCTTGACATTATTGGCCTGTTCTTGAACTATAACTACCCAACTACTACCTAGTCTAACTCCCACGTACTGTATCCATAGACTCCACTCTGCATCGCAACAGCTCCACCAACAGCTGTACCAAGCATTGAATGTCCCTCACTAGTCACGGCCAAAACTCGTAATCTTTTCCTTCTCTCCTTTCAATTCCCTTCTATATCTAATCTCACGCCGTTTGGGCATTCCAATGGCCCTAGAGTCGGCCTCAATTCGACTGCGATAGCCATCACGTTGCTGACTTGACGAGTAATCACCCTCCAATATGGCACCCAAACCAAAGGCCAAACAACAACAACAACAACAACAACAACCGCCGCAGACCGAGCATCAACGGATCGCCGAGCAATGGGCCAAAGCTGAACGCGCTCGCGAGGCTGAGAAGGCCGCGGCCGCCAAGTTCGGACTCCCTCCCGCAGAAGAGAACCTCGAGGTTCTGGAGCGACGACGCGAGGCCCTCGACGAGAGACGGCGAAGGACATATGAGAGGCGTTGGCGCTGGACTGCTGCGTTCTGGGTCGTTCTGCTCGCCATCCACGCGCTCGGCATCTGGCTCTTCACCAGCGGCTTTCTTCTGACGCGATTGGTGCTCGAGGACAAGTCGAACTGCACTCTGCCTCCCATCGAGAACACAAAGGGCTACTTGAATGCCGATCGCGGCTGCTGGCACCCAAAGTCGTTTGACCGAGCTGTTGTTGTACTCATTGACGCGCTCCGCTACGACTTCACGGTTCCTGAGGATCCGGCGCAGGCTCAGCACTTCCACAATGCCTTTCCGTACCTCTACGAGACAGCCGTCAAGTCGCCCCAGAATGCCTTTCTGCGTCCCTTCATTGCTGACCCCCCGACGGCGACGATGCAGAGACTCAAGGGCCTCACCACTGGAACGCTGCCGACCTTTGTAGACGTTGGAAGCAACTTTGCGGGCGCGGCTATCGAGGAGGATAATCTGCTGATGCAGCTGAAGGACGCTGGCAAGAAGATTGCGCATCTCGGCGACGACACGTGGTGGTCTCTCTTCCCTGGCTACTTTGAGCCCAACATCAGCAGGGCCTACGACAGCTTCAACGTCTGGGATCTTCACACCGTTGACAATGGTGTTATCGACAACATCTTCCCGCTGCTGAAGTCGGAGCGAAGAGGTGACTGGGATCTACTTATTGGACATTGTCTTGGTGTTGATCATGCCGGTCATCGATACGGACCTGATCACCCCGCCATGGGTGCCAAGCTTCGCCAGATGGACGACTTTGTCCGTAAAGTGGTTGAGAACCTAGACGACAAGACGCTCCTCGTTGTCATGGGAGATCACGGCATGGACAGCAAGGGAGATCACGGCGGTGAGAGCGATGATGAAGTTGAAGCTGCTCTCTGGATGTATTCCAAGAAGCCCTTCTTTGGCAGGACTTCTCGAGACTCTGCCGTTCCTCCGCCCAATGCCAAGATTCGGCCGGTAAACCAGATCGATCTGGTCCCTACGCTCGCACTGCTTCTGGGCATCCCAATCCCCTACAACAACTTGGGCGGGCCTATCGAAGAGGCGTTTGCTGGAGTCAAGGGCAACGACTGGCGTAATCTTGCCGCCGTCTCACGTGTTGCTTCAGCTGGTATCGAGAGATACCAGGCATCCTACCACAAGGCCCGGGGTCTTGTCCAGAGCGACGGGCTTGAATCCCCGGCTGCTCTTTGGGCTGCTGCCAGAGCTATCGCCAAGAATGACCGCGATGCCTGGGTGGCCTTTTCCAAGTTCCAGGAGGGAACGCTCTCCGTTTGCAAGGATCTTTGGGCCCGTTTCGACGTGCCCCGTATGGTCATGGGCATCATCGTCTTTGGTACCGGTCTTTTGTTGCTCTTGATGTACTCGTCTCGTGATGAGGAGGATGAATATGTCATCCTCAACGATGCGGAGCTTGACTTTGCCGAGAAGAAACTAGAACTCATGGCTTTCAAGGAAAACGAAGTTGAGAAGGATGATGTCTTCCACAGGAACCTCCTCAAGGGCCTCTGGGACCCCAAGATCCTTTTCACAGTCTCTGTCCTCACTGGCGTCGGCATTTATCGCCAGCAACCTACAGATGGTCTCGCCGCTCTTGTCGCGGTCTTGTTCATGGCCGGCCTCAGCTCATCTCTTCATGAGATGGGCAAGACTATCCTCAACATCTTCCCTTCGTCCTTCTGGAGCTGGCTGGCTGTTGTCTTCACCGTCAGCCAGTCGATCGGATTCGCGTCAAACTCGTACACTATCTGGGAAGATTCGATTCTTCTGTTCTTCATCACTACTTTTGGTGTCGCCAGTGCCATTTCTGGGTTCAGAATTGAGTCTCGACCGGAGAGGCTCTTGGCCATCTACCACTCTGTTGCTTTCATCGTTCTGGGTCGTTTCGCCTCGTACTCGAAGCTCTGCCGTGAAGAGCAGATGCCCTACTGTACTTCGACGTACTACGCTTCTTCGACTTCCTCAACCTCTGCTACCTGGCAGCTCATGATTCCCTTTGCTGTATTCTTTGTTCTCCCCTCGATTGTCAAGTCTTTCCTTGTCACCAGCAGGTCATACGAGGGTCTCGCCCCTACGTGGATCGGCTATGTCCTCCGTGGAGGTCTCTTCCTTTCTGCTATCTACTGGGTTGTCGACGCCGCTGACAACGGGGGCTGGCTTGAGGGAAGACTCCCTGAAGGAACCCCCAAGACAATCGGTGTCTATATCGCTCAGCTGGTTCTTGCTATTGCCTTCATCGCCGGAACCACTGCCTTTGTCTGGGCTCCTCCTTGCGTATCTATTCTGTCGTCCGCTGGAGCCGGTGGTCGACCTGTTGTTAGCATTATTGGATACGGCAATGCTAATGGCGCTCGCTATCTATTGCTGCCTCTCAATCTTCTTCTGGGCTGCTTCCTCCTCTCCAAGCCTATGGGTGGCGGCGCCCTTGCTGTCATGTTTTGGCAGATTCTCACACTCGCTGAACTTTTGGATCTTAACGAGCTCAAGACGAACCCTATTGGACCTGTCATGCTCGCTGTCCTCGGAAACTTCTACTACTTCAAGACTGGTCATCAGGCCGTCTTGTCCAGCATCCAGTGGGACAGCGCCTTCATCCCTCTCTTCACCATCCGCTATCCCTGGACCCCCATCGTCGTGGTCCTCAACAGCTTCGGCGGCCAGATCATCGCTGCTGCGTCTGTGCCGCTCCTGTCTCTCTGGAAGGTTGGTCCCAAGCAGAAGGGCATCTTGGAGACGGTCACACGTGGACTTGGCGTCTTCATCATCTACTACGCCGTTCAGGCACTGGCCACCATGAGCTGGTCCGGCTGGTTGCGACGCCACTTGATGCTCTACCGCGTATTCAGCCCTCGCTTTATGCTCGCGTCTACTGTCCTTCTCGTGCTGGACGTGGTGACTATCTTTGTCACGCTGACGGGTCTGCGTAGCAACACCTTGTCTCTTGGCGAGGTGTTTGGATGGGCCGATTAAACGCGGCTTTTGAGGAGTGAAATATGGTGTATGATATGTGTACAGCTGTGGAGGTTTGTCGCATTTCAGCGGCAGTGTAACTCCTACGTTATCCAAGGTGGGAAGGGATTAAATCTTTGGTCTTGGAGAATAGAATGGGTCATACTGAGGCGTTTTGTCCACCTCGGGTCAAATCTAGACATCTATATTGTATAGCCTGACGGCATTTTCTAGTATACAACTAAATCTTTATGTTTATGACAGCAGTCTCGGCGTTTCATGTGCCAACAACATCGGCCTCTCCCTTGACAGCCATGCCCCCTTCTGGTCCCTCAATCCAGACGTCCCATCGTCCCTCGACTCCATCTCTCTTTTCTGTCCTGCGAACATTGATGGTCATACGCTCATTGACGTAGAGAGGTGCGAAATTCCTGTAACTGAACTTACCAACACGCGCGCCGTGGCGGATCTGGTCGTTGAGGACGCGGAGCATGAGCGCAAGAGTGAAGGGCCCGTGGACGAGGAGTGCTCGGTGACCATCTACGTCTCGCGTAAACTGAGGGTCGAAATGGATTGAGTGGGCATTAAAGGAGAGCGCTGAGAAGTGAAAGAGGTGAGTTGGTGAAGGAGTGAGGGAGATGGAGTAGGATGGCGGACGAGGATCTAGGACTTCATGTTAGTAATAAATAGTTTGACAACTTATCAGTAGCACTTACACTTGAGGAGACGAGCAGGAGATGAAGAAGAACCTTGCTCATCCCTCATAAACACCAACGTCCTCCTCTCCTCAATATCCCACTTCTGTCTCCCCTCAACCTCATGCCCAGCTCCGTATCTCCTCCAGACGTCGACAAACACCTTTTCCTCGCCCTCTTTACCCCTCAAGCTCACATCCTCTATCTTCTCCCTACACACGGCAGGCCTCGCATCCAGCTTCAGCCCAGCTCCTCCAAAGACGACTTCGCCGCCAGCCCAGACGCGCCGCGTAAACGGTGGACCGGGTGAGTGGTCAGGGTCCGCGCCGTCAGGAACAAGACGTGAGGGGGGTAGCTGGATGGGAAAGTAGACGAGGTGGTGACCTTGGGGGAGAGTGCGGTGAGGAGAGGATATAGTTGGTGTTGAGAGGGAGGGGTAGAGAAGATCATTGAGGGTGGTTGTGAGGAGGTGGGAGGGCATTGGGGTTAGATAGTCTGGTATTATCTTTGGGGGGTGGGCTTTGAGGGTTGTGGAGATGGATGATGAGAGTGTATTAGTGGTGTATGATCTCTGTGCAAGGAGGCCGCACTGGCGGATGAGAAATCTAGCCTTCATTTTTGGCCTCACTGAAGTAAGAGATTGTATGTTTCTCGGTGCGGTCGGTGTTGTTGAAGTTGGCAGCCTTTTTAGATAAAATACTGCTATCTTGAGAAACAGGTAGCCGAATATTCAAGAAAAGAGGTGGCCTATAGCATTGAGTCTTGGTTAGCTGCTGGTAGAGGTTGGTTTAAAGTTGTAACAAAGATGGAGTGGAGCCAATGTTGGTTGGTCAATTTTCCCAGTATGGAAATTCTCTGCCCAGATCACGGGTTTCGAGTTGTCATGATGGACCAATTATTTTAATCATCATGATTTGACTGAGCAAGTCCAAACATATCTATTGTCACCAGATTTTACCAATTTCAACGAACTTTTCAATTCATCCCTTCTATACCTATCCCTATCCATATCCCTGTACTGTACGATCATATAGAAATCATGCCTGTTCCGTTACACGTCTATCATCGTCAAACATGAAACTCGCCCGTTGCGACTAGACCAGCCCTGACCGAGTCTATCGGCCAAGGGGGCGCATTGCGGGTTCTATATTCCAGATAGATCCTATTCTTGTCCATTGCCAAAGTTCCTCATAACGCACATGACAGACCACTCAGCAATGTCATTTTTCTTTGGAGATTTGTCACCTTAGGCACGTCTGGCATAGGCCAGTTCGCGTCAGCCTCTTGACCAAGCATCTACAGATACTCGCTGGGAGACTTGACGTTGTTCTTGGCAGCCCACGCTTCAAGGTCGGCGCGGCAGTTGTCGAGAGCGCCAGACAGAGCGAACTGGGTGTTGACCCCATCAATACGGTGAGTCGAGTTGATGTTCTTGACCAGAGTGATCTGGAAGCAAGTAGCACTGCCCTGGCGCGAGACGATGGTGGAGTAGGCAAGGAAGTACTCCCAGATACGGAACCATCGCTTGCCGTACTTGGCCTCAACCTTCTCGCGGTTGGACATCCAGTTACGGTACCACCTCCAGAGGGTAGCAGAATAGTGAACACCGATGGTATCAATGTGCTTGATCTCGAAACCAGTACCCTCAAGTTTGTCGACAACCCAGCCCAGAGGGGTGGAAGCGTCAGCACCGGGGAAGATGTACTTGTTCATGAACAGACCCCAGGTGAAATCCTCGTATTGCCAAGCCTTGCGGAGACCAGCGTACTGAAGGAAGAAGACACCGTCGTCGTCAAGCATGTTGTGGACCTGGGTCAAGAAGCTGGAGAAGTGGCGGATACCGACGTGCTCAGACATTTCGAGGCTGGTGATCTTCTTGTAGCCACCCTCAGGAACGGGGATATCGCGGTAGTCCATGCAGAGAATCTTGCTCTGCTCCTCAGGAATGCCGACCTTGCGCATGCTGCTGTTTCCCCAAGCGGTCTGGTTGCGGCCAAGAGTGACACCAGTAACACGAGCACCGTACTGCTCACTGGCGAAGCGGGCAAGAGTACCCCAACCGCAGCCAATGTCGAGCATGGAGTCGCCCTTGTTGAGACCAATCTTCTCACAGACCACGGTAAGCTTATTGTCCTGAAGCTCCTCGAGGGTCTCCTCGCGGTTGATGTCGGAGATGATACCAGAAGTGTAGATCATGCGGGGACCAAGGAACCAGCCGTAGAAGTCATCACCACGGTCGTAGTGGTCACGGACCTGCTCCTCATCTATGGTATGTTAGTCCAGCTTCTGGTTTATGTTAAGACTGAAACACATACCCTGAGATCGAGTGTGCATGATAACCTCGGGAATCATGCCAAAGAGGAAGAACTTGATGAGACCAATGGTGAAGCGGAAGCTGGCCCAGTCATGGCGGTACTCCATAACCTCGAGGCAGTCGCCCTTGAAGTCGACATCACCGTCAAAGTACATCTCGTGGAAGGTCTCCATGGGGATCTTGTTGTGGCCACGGTACTTGAGGCGGTCGGCCTCCTTCTTGAAGTCGAGGTAGTACTCAACACCGCGACCAGGAAGGCGGACCTTTTCGTTCTTGCGAGGGCTGATGGAAGAGATGACCAACCACCAGACGGCGAGCAGAGGAAGATCGACGATCAAAGCGAAGAAGAGGGTAGTCTTGAAGCCACCACCGACCTTCCAGCTCATATACCAGGGGACCACAGTCAAGATGGAAATGAGGACATAGTTGTTGAAGGTGTCGGCGCCAGAGCCGTCGGCGGGAAGAGGAGCATTCTTGATGGCCGGGTACTGTGAGGATAGAGGTTAGAGTTGGTTTGTGGGCGTCAAAAAGACAACAATCATGACAACGCTTGCAAATGGATATCGATATCAACTTACCCTGGTAGTAGGAACACCAACGTCCTCAAGCTTGTCAAAGTCGGGCGTGGGATAGGCAGGAGTATCAACAAACTCAAAGTCGGCGCCGGTGACGCCTGATTTCTCTGCCATGGTGACGACAGATCCCAATGGCTACCAAAAGCTTTGAGATGATGAAAGGAAGAGAGAGAGTCTGCGGCGGGTTTATTTTTTAACACGACGCAGATTTCGTGGGGCAGCACCCAAAAAGGGAGGGAGCTTTGGCCCAGGTTCGAGGGGGAGGGGGCGGTGAAAAAAACAGGGTCCAGCGTGGCTTTTGCTGGGGTTTGATTGGGTGAGGAAACAAAAACCCCCTGGAATTCCAAAGGCTAGCGTCGAGCTTGAGATAGTTTAAGGTGTTATTTTCAGAGTCAGTCGAATGTCTCAGATAGCAATTGAACGTCTTTTTGTCCCAATGAATAATACAATTGTATTTCTGACATTTTCATAAGCTTTGCGTTATCAGTTGAGCATCCATTAACTGTCAGTGAGCGCCACCTCCCTCCAGCCACAATACGCAGGTACAGCTGTATTCCGATGTCGATCCAGCCTCCACCAAACTCGAGTGACATCCATCCAACCATTGCAATACACCGACTCTCAGCTACGAAATTTTGTATGTATTCGTATTCGGCTGGCCAAGACAAGCTATGCTGGCACTTCAGGGGCTTGCCAGCCTTTTGCACTGAAATCCCCTTTCCACCATCAAGGTGATATTACTAGGTACCTTAGTCTGAGGATACGTGGCCCTCCAGACAGTTGAGGCCACTTTTCAAGCTACTAGGTGCCGGTTAGCACCAGAAACAGTCCCAATAACCCCTATTGGTGTATATCTTTGACGCGCTGTTTCATCGTCCGAGACGTATTGGATAGATTTGACTATTTCTTTTGTCAACCATCAACTCAGCGTCGTATAATCCGTACAATCTGTAGACATATGACCGCCTATCGGGACTCCATGCTCTAGACTTTCGCCTATCTCGTCAAACATCCTGAAGTTCAAGTAGCCCAGTTTCAAGATAGCAATGCCAACACATAAATATGCATAGATCGCGTTTTATCTCTTATATTGACATCTAGACAACGTTGTTACATCGCAGCATCACTAGGCTTCAACTCCATTTACCTATCCTTTGAGAGCTCGGCGCACCAGATCCATCGCCAGGCTTCAGCACCGCTTACATAAAAACCAAGCAAGGGTCCATGCCAAGGATCACTTGATCTAACCTTATCGACTCAACCAGGGGCAGATGCAACTCATCGTCTGGACTAGAGCCGCAACTTTGGTTTTTGTATACGGGCACCCCGCAAAGGGTAGGCCGCGGCCCGGTCCCCAAGGATGATATTCGATGCGAAGCATTCTCTTGGTATGAACGATATCGGCTTGGACTTAGGTTGTTGCAACCAATACCATTCTGGTACCAAGGCGTGATCGAGATCAACCATTCAACTCTCTCTCTCTCTCTCTCTCTAGTCAGGCATAGAATCTCAAACAGATCGCTGCCTGGGTTACCTATTTTGAATACTATTGTTTCATCATTCCAAGCCAGTTGACTTTGGCACTTTAAACAATACTTTCTCATCGTTGTAGATATTGCTTGGTGCTGTGTTGTTGTTTGAAACTTGGTCGATGGTCGAAAATCCCTGAGCTAAGTTGTCTAAGAAAGTATTTTCAGCATCATCTCTTCCGTCATTCCCAGTATCGGAACCAGACCCAAATCATGGTTTGTCTGCACTTGGTGGTACTCGTCGTGTCGTATAGTTATCGAAAGAGAAATGTCTCACATATTCAAAACGTCGATATAGGATGATCGATTTCGCAAACATCGTGTATTGGCGGAAACAACACCCGCGGTGCTGAAACTCGTAACCGACGATGCTTCTAAGCTGTGGCGATAGATAGACGGCAATGGTAGAATGCTAGGCCCAGAAGAACTCAGATGGCGGGTGATATTTCTAGGTAAGTCACGGAGATGATTTCGGATTCACCCAAGGGGGCAAGGTCAAGGGGGTATTTGATGAAGAGGTAACAAATCAAACCGAAAGAGCTCTTGTAGGAAAGGCTGCTTTTGCATTTCGTACATCGAGAGACAATCCCGCATTTTCATGTGACTGGCAGTGATAAGAAAGCCGAATTTGGAGGACAAGTTCAAGCAGGTTGTACTGCTGAGCTTGAAGCAAAAAGCACATCGTATTTGAAGAGAGATTTGGGCCAGATTAAAATAGAGAAACAAAGAGAATATCAAGAAAGGACCGATTGTCGGGGCCACGGCAGCTTTATTAAAAAAGAATCAGCTGTACCTAGATAATCCTGGTCATGGAGGGTGTGCCGGGTACCCAAACCCTCGGGTTGGATGATGTCAATGTCATGGGTGAATATCAGTTCAAATACTTTATGTCAGATAAGGTTACACAAGGACGGTTCCCCTGAGCTTGGCTTGCATTCTCATTCGTCCAATAGCAGGTCCCGGCTCAACACCATCGGGGGTGTACAACGGCATATACATGCCCTGGACGATGGTATCAAAAAGCTAGCTATGGATCAGATGCAGATAGTCAGCCGGAATTTGAACTTTCTTTGTGCATCTGTCTTGTGAAACTGAACCAGTAGATCATACAGTTAAAAATACCGACGCCCTTGCTACCTGTTTTGATACTAGGTACCTAGGTAGTCACTATTCCCATTACCGATACCGTAAGGAAGGTACATATCCCAAAGCACCCGGCCGCGGCAAGTATGGATACGGAAGGCACTTCTCTGAGGTACCTTAGCCAACTTTCCTTCCTAAACAGTCAAGAAAAGGACTTCACCCTGCGCTTGCTTGGTAGGTGCGTACCTACCTAGGTAGCCCAATTAGTAGCACGTGCCCAAGCTTACTACTGTGATTACCTTGGTCAACGCTTTCTCTCAACTTCATTCAACCTCACCTGTGACCTCAACTTCGACATTATCCTCCTTTCGCCCCGATTACCCGTTCCAGGATACGTAACGCGTCGCCAATGTACTCATTGGGCTCCAATGCCGCTCAACATCCTTCGATTACTTAATAACACCTTGCCGACCTTTCAAGGCATCATTTCATCTTGCTTGATTTATTCAAGAGGATCATGGAAGATTTGTCTACGTTTGTGGATAGTACTCAAAGCGAACTCTACGGGCTCGGGCGTTTTAAGCAAATCACACTACTCGCGATGCCAAGGCTCTACAGCTACAGCTGTTATCAACTGCCTAGTTCACCTTCTCAAACAAACCCCCACGTCCTCAACCCATCTTATTCGGTCAATGTCTCAGTTAAAGGACTCTCTGGCGCCAACTAGTTTTGGTTGAACTAGCATGGCGTGTCGTTTCTACTCCTACCAGTACCCCCCAAACTTTCAAATATTCCCTATACTCAGAAACCACAGGGTCGTTCACTCATTGCTCGGATCTACCTAGCTGCCACTTCCGGTAGCACCCCTGTTGAGAATCAATAGCATCAAGATGTCATATCACCATGAAGACGGGCGTTGCACTCAAAATGGGATGTGTTCCTGATACCACTGGTCCTTTGAAAAATAACTACTTGGCCTACGTCAGAAACAGATGACAACTCATATATGAAACTCCTCCACCAGGCCGAGCAACATATTATGTTGGGCGAGACCACTCACATAGCCGTAACGTCTATCCTTCGTTCTTCAACCAATTACGATGCTGCTGCGTGCTTGGATTGATTTAGTACGCTGGATCGGAACTAAGCACCTCGCTTAAGAGCTGGTGCAACTCAGCTTGATGTGCCAGGCAAGGAAATCTCACTCAAGATAAGTAAGAAGCTACCTGAGGATTCGCAAGCATACTTTCAGCTGGGTTAGCATTGGATTCTGGCCAATCGTTAGGAACTGGGCAACATGGCCCGGTGCCGAAAAGAGTCCTACGGCGAGCCGCTCGAACGTCGACGCGAATCTTGGGGCATTCTCTGCCAGATGCTGCTTTTATTACTTGGCATTTGCTGCGTTGCAGGATCGCTTGCCCTCCCCGGCTACGTTCTGGGTTCCCAGAGTTTCTTTTGGGGGATATTCTTGGACATATTTGTCACAAATTCACCTCGGACTTCGCGCTTAACTGCTAAATTTATTCCAGGTACACACCCGCTATTAACGATCGTCGTGTTGAGCTTAACTATTATGAGTGTCTATCATGCCATAACCACAAAACGCCTGGACCTCGCGGAATGTTGGAAAAGGTTGCATCTTTTATCCTGGTATAGGCGAATTAAATCGCACTGTCAAAGCCCCTGTCAACCTGAACAAACACTAGGGTAAGCATAGAAGGCCATGAGAGGCTTAGCCTCTGTCAAAGACGGGCTGTTTGCCCGTTGACCACATTGCAGGGCATGACAAGGTTCAAGACCCATGCCCATGATTGTTGAGTCTCGATGCCTACGTACCCGTTCCATATTGTGGAGGGTTCATATCTTGGCTTGAAAGTCTGCAAATCTACTAATGTGGTGAATATATGTATGTAAGCATCATTGCTCTGGAATGGTGGCTGAGGAATCATCAGATTCTAACCCTCAGGGGGCGGATGATACACACAAGGCGTCCGTTTCTATGTACTAATAACCGCATACAGTTTGTTATTGTTTCTTGTTCAAAACGGTCACGCATGCTGGAAAGCAGCCCGAAATCTCACCCATGGCATACTTGTCATAGTGAACCACCTGATGCGGTATAAGGGGCTCCATCAAAACGCTCGTTGCCGCCGGCAAAGGCCATGCTGGATGCAACACACATACTCCACTGTAAGACCTACGGGCGTCTTTGTCGCCATTGTCGTCACCAGGTATTTGATCAGTTGGCAGGAGAGGAGATGCCCAGGTTGCCTTGCTACAGTACAAAATAAAGGCTTACCATCACACGCATCTCTTTCCCATCACGACACCCTAGAAGTGCAGGCTGTGTGTAACACAAACATACAGGGATAGACACAAACAGAGGACGAGTCGATCTTGGTGGATCGATACTGCTTGGCCGTGAATCCTGGAGATAAAGCCATCTCCCGATCCCTTGGTGGAGTTTGACACCCACAACCAAAGAGATTGATGGTTCCGCACCGGACAAGACAACCCAGACCTCCCGAGGCTCTGATGCTCTCAGTAAGGGCTGGCAACAGACCGCGGGTCGGCAACGAGCATGGCCAGCTCTTGTGTCCTGCCCCCGTCCCCCCTCATGGGCCGGACTAGGCCCCCCGCACAAGCACAGAGCACCCAATCGCGTGCGTAACGAACAGTCAGATATCAATTTCTGAGAGCCCACGTCGTTTTCCATGTGCCATGCGCACTGTAAGTTGCTTGACGGCATGGGAGCGGGACGGGAAAGCCCTCGTCGGCTTCGCGTCGCGTCGAGTTGCGAGGAGCTGGTCAGTCTTGCGGCGAGATGCAGGATATACAATACAAGGCAATACGGCATGCTAGTGAAGCCCTTGGTATTATACAGCGCCCTGGTCTGGCTATCCACGGTGATGCTGTAGAAAACATATATGGATACTAACTAGACACGAAAGAATCGCCAATGAGCTCAGGAGCAAGCAAGAGGCAATTTTTACTCGCGCCAGCTCTGTCTGGTTTGTATGAGATCCTCCAAAAAGACGGCATACAAACATAGGGTTGAGCAAAGGCCGGCAGTACCGTCACATCGCAGAGGAGCGGCATCACCGTAACCTCACCTCGCATATCACACACATATGTATTACATCCCTGCCCGGCCTATTGTATGCAGGATCCAGCTGCTGCAGTGCAGCTATGGCCCATTGCCGGCTGGCCTTGATGCAGGTGGGTTTCTAGAAACAAAGGGGACCAAGACACGGGATTGAGACAACCACCCGCCACATTGGGTGGTAGAGTGGTAGTGCAAGACGGGGGGTTTTGCAGCCAACGACATGGCGTGCCTGGCGACAAGGCAATGCTCAGTCCCAGTGCCTCGGAGCACAGGTGCTGTCCTCACACCCGCCGCTTTGCTGCATACGACTCAATTCGCAAGCAGGGACTGCTTCTGAGAAAAGAGAGATGAGGAAACTTGTCCGATGACAATGTACGCGCAAGATCCGGCTAAGGACCCTCCAGGTAGGAACCCAAGATGACCATCCCGGGGCCAAAGACCCCCGTCGAGACTGCGAGCTAATATCCATAAAAGCCGGAATGCCCGCTAATGTCTCGTGAGGAAGCGTTCTATAATTGCAGGTCGTTCGTTCACCTTCAGCCCTACATAAACTGCAGCCAACCCCCGTTCTCGAACGGCTGCTGAAGTGAATCTCATCTACTCCAGAAAATCATCTTTATTCGTTCACGCGTGAGCGTTGAATCTTGGCATCACTATCGTCACATAGCTACTGAGGAGTGTAGCGGCTCTGCATTTTGTTATCCTACCCTCCTTTTCCGCCTGCAAGCCCACGCAGCACCACGAAAACGCCCATACCAGCCACATAAGAAGACAGCGTTTCATCAATATCATGGCGAATCCGCGAGACTGCTGCACAATGCGACCAGACGCAAACACCAAGGTCGGCACGAGCTCTTCAGGACTGGTCAACTACTCGAACCCTCTCTGCGAACATAATGCTCTGAACATTTGCAAATGTGACCGATTGGCTGAGTCCAAAGAGAAACTCTGCGCAATGTGCCTTTCTGGACAATGCACAAATTAGTACCGGCGTGTCATGGTTTCTGCAGCTGGAGCTTGACGACAAGGACCCGACCTTGAAATGCTCTGGCCTGTTCCATTCTGTCGAACAGAGTTGAGACCCCGGCTTGAAAACAACATGACGGGTCAGATTCAGATTACGCAGAATGGAAGTTGGCCAAGGTGTGGGACTACTACAGCCCCAGATGCATGTAAGACACGCCCTTGGTTAGGAAGCCAGCCATGACGGTGGTTTCCACGTGTTGAGGCGAAACATTGACAGGGTTTGTTTGAGACTTGGGAATGATGGCAGAGGAGGGAAAAGGGTGACGAAGAGGTATCGACAACTACAATTGAGCGAGGGTTAAGTGAAAGGCTACATCTGAAGGAACCGTTTTAGCGAGGTGCACATGGTTGAAGGAACTGGATTTGGTGTACATAGGACATTAAGTTACAGCATTGGTGTTAGCTAATTGACAATCGATAGCTTGTTTTCCAATTAATATCTGATGTCTGTGTGTCTAGCCGCCGTCTAAGCCCGTACTAATTCCACAGCGTGTCCACACCATCGGGTCATGGAGGCGAGTGCCAATTCTTATTTCTTCTGTATAGAGACATAAAAGTAAAAACGAAGAAGGAAAGAAAAAGGGCTTGGGATTGCCACAAGACTAAACTACAAAGCGATAGACGCCGAAATTCGCCGCTGATAAACGACTCAAGGGAGAATAAAAGATCCACAATATGACACTCTGCGCTATTTCTCCCTCAAACCCGCTGTATTCCCTACTGCCTAAATGCAGAGGTTGCATGCGTATCGACAACACCATACATACAAGAGAGTAATAGCACAACCAACATGCATATGCAATCCATGTGAGCTGTAATGGCAATTTGACCGATTATTAAAACAAAGACCCCTCTGCATGCAACTGTACGGCACCTCTCTATCTAGCCAAGCAAATGACAAGACATAATATTCCTGATTGGATAAAGAGATCATGATACCAAGAGGTGAACTAGCTGTGAATCGCCTACCCACGAGTCAGTTGGACAAGAGTCAAAGACAGGAGTCAGAGACAGGATTGTATGATATGATATGATATGACTCTTGGTTTTAACCCTCAATTTTTTCATTTTTCTCTTGACAGTAGTTACTGTGTCAAACCTGGGTCGTAGTCTCTGTTCAATGGTAATTCGTCAACTAAGTTTCCCGGAGAGTCGCATTCCGGCCGGTCCGTGGGCCGGGCCGACAAGAAGCGACTCTCTGGGAACTTTAGCTCTGATGTATCATGTACTATCGAGCCCGCAAGAATCTGCATGTCACCAGATGCGGCTGAGTGAGATCTACCGTGCTGCTTACCTTTACATTTAGCTACATTTTTACAGCCCACGACTAACGACGCCGCATATGCAGCCCGCTAGAAACGTCTCGAGAATTTCCCCATATAGCAATTCATCCTTATGACCCCTACGGCGCTGTAGCTTGTTCTCAGCTGTGCAGGGCCACGGCCGGACGTCCGCTGCGTTCCCAATGGCATGGATACGAGGAGGATCGTGGGGGAAGGGCGACAATGTCTCTCTTTTCGCCTCACGTACGCCGAGCGAGCACGAAGTTATTATTTAATATAATAGTCATTGCCAAGACTTGTACTCACCACGCGAGCAACGGTCTTGCATCCTGTCCCGTGGAGATACTTACTTAGTTTTTCCCTAGTGTAAGTGTAATTAGGTAGGTAGTTGGACTACCGACTTGAGCCGCCCTTGCATGACCCCATACAAACAAGGCAAATAACCATTGCATTGGTACTCAAATGTACTTACTTGTCCGCACCTACTGTCGAGTCAACAACTGGCTCGGAAAGTAGCATAGCACCGAGGATATCTCGGCATCGCCGTCTTTGCTTACGTTTCTCATCAAGTGTTGCCAAGGATATTAACCTCCAATTTCACCTCATGACATCCTTGTAGGTGAGAATGCTCTTCTAAGCAAATAGTGCATGGATAACTAATCACATAAACGAGTTAGGTAGCATGTCTGATCGTGAATCAAGTCAATTCTACGACTCTTCCAAGGCGAATCGAATCTTCTAAAACTCCTCATCGTTCCGACGTTTCCGTCCTCCTAACCAAAACCAAGCCGCACATGCCTACGTAGGTAGTCATACTGACACATGATGCATTCAGAAAACTCCACGTTGCTAGCATATGCGCTTCCTTCGATGACCTGCAAGGAACCAAAAACTACACAGTAGTTGAGCTTGAAACAGATATGGTCTTGCCACAGGAAATGCGTCTTTCATAAAAGTCTCCAAACAACCGTCCCCAAAGAATAATAAATAGAAAGGTATCATAAATAGAAGTGAAGTGTAAGAAGTGAAGTGTAAGAAGTGAAGTGCAAGAAGTGAAGTTTGTCAAACGACAGTCTAGGTCATCAAGCCGAGGTTGACGATACATCTAGAAAAGAGCAACCAGAGCAGCAATCATAGCAGCGCCCAGGAAGCCAGACGAGGCGGTAAGGCCATGGGCAGCAGCGGTAACTACAGGAGTAGCCTCGGTAGGAGGAGCCTGACCAGGCTGACCAGGCTGGCCGGGCTGCTCGGGCTTGCCGGGCACGTTGGTGTTGCCAGGAACAGGAAGCTTGACGGTGCCAGTGAAGGGGGCAGTAGGACCAGCCTTGGTGGTAGTGTTACCAGCAGGGTAGAAAGTGACCTTGGCACTGGGAGCCTTCTTGGTGGTGACGATGGTTGGGGTGACGATGGTAGTGGGAGCCTCCTCGCTGGTAGGAGCCTTGCTGGTAGTGTTGACAACCGGAGGCTGGTAGACACTGGTCGTGGGAGGAACGTAGACAGAGGTAGTGGTAGGCTCCTCGGGCTCAGCGCTGGTGGTAGGGGCAACATAGACAGAGGTAGTGGTGGGCTCCTCGGGCTCAGCGCTGGTGGTAGGGGCAACATAGACAGAGGTCGTGGTAGGCTCCACAGGCTCGGCAGTCGAGGTGACAACCTGAACCTGAGTTGAGGTCTGGGTGCGGTAGGGGCAGTTGCTCACGGTAGGGTTGCACTGAGTGAGCGTGACATAGCGGGTTGTGGTAGAGGTGAGCGTGGTGGTGCTGGTGCTCTCACCAGCAGGGGGAGGGACGGGGTAGTCCTGAGCAACGGCGACCGAGGCGCCAGCGGCGGCAATGAGGAAGCTGGTAGAGCGCATAATGATGGTTTGTTTCGACAAGTAGTCTATACTTGTCTGTGTGAAAAGAACAGTGGTGGCTCTGCGAGATTTCGAAAAGAATTCTTGTTGCGTTGAGCAAAAAAGGACCGAAGCGTGCAAGGCACAAAGAGTGGAATCAACAATCGGTTAATGAAAGTATAGCACGAGGCTGGAAGAGATTGTCGAAACAGACGCGAGGTGAGGAGGAGAGGAAAGCAGAACCAGGCGTCTGAAGCGGAATTCGAGCCAGACTTGTAGTTTTCGCGGAGCGGCGGGACGCAATCTCTGCCCATAATGCCAATATCTGACCCCTGCCTGTCTAGCCCAATTCACAAAGGAATTCCTCATCAACTCCAGTCGCTAGAGCTTAGACTTGGCCCCAGCATCCAACTGCTTTCCGCTGTACTACAACGGTACCTTGCAGTTATAGCAGCTGTGATTGGATCCGATGAAAGATGGTAACCCGGCAGAGAATCGGGGAAGCCTTTAGTAGCTGCGCCTCTGACTGGCTTGTTCCTGAGTTAGAGTACTTATCCCAGTCTAGCCCGGCTCTGGTCCCTGCAAGGAAGCATCGGCTGTTGGTCAACTGCCTTCGGATGCAGGTACTGAACCAATCAAGTATTGCCAGACTTACATGGACCAGTTTTGCTGGGCCTTGGACGGGGTCGTGCCAGCACAAAGAACACGAATCTCAGCCTTTTGCGTGGTTTGTGAGTTGTCCATGTGTAATAAAGCGGTGGAGGCTTGTTGGCATGTCATCTCTGTAAGCTGGTATCGACAAAGCTGGAGGGCCGTGAGTCAGAAGACAAAGAAAATTTTCCAATCTGTTATGTATTAATTATTGTGTAACTTGGCCACCCTGTGATGCAGCCAACAGAGCCAATTGTGAAGTCCGGCCGTACCGCTGGATGCACAATTTCCCGGACCCATGGCGAGGACCAGGGGCGTCTTATTCAACGTCCCACGGTGCGGCGCCTTCGACAAGGCTATGAAACGGCTTGATAAAGCGCCTCTGACGAGATAATTACCCCGGTATGGGAGGCAGACGAATCGCAAACTTATCTCAAACCAAGACCAAGAGACAAGTGTGCTTGCACTCACCCACACTTGACCGCAAATGCTTCAGCTTAAGTGCGTGCACAAGGCTTGAGGCACTTAAAAGCGCCTCCAGATCGTGGATCGGCGTCCAGTGACAGCCACCCCGACAGCCGATACCGAAACCTAGTCCAAAGACCAATGGCTAGCGGGGCCGTTGTTATTAGGAGCGACATGCTTGAACGAGAACGGCACGGTACTGGATTTGCCTAGCGGCAACTTTTCTTTTGATCATGGTGCTGACGCTGTGAACCGGCACACCGCATCCATGGGGGAGAAGAAAAGAAAAAAGGAGTGGAAGCTCGGCGATGGGGGCTCTAATCTTGGGACTTGATTGCTAGCCCAGCAGCCAATGCAAAGCCAAGATGCAACTATCACCTGCAGTGGGGATGTATACGAGATTGTTGTCTTGTAAGCGAAGGATTTCGCATCCTTTGGCGACACAAGGTGATGGCTGATGCAGACCGCTTGGTTATCTTTAGCTCAATGTCTTGCTCTTGCGTTGGAATGAGCGGAAGAGAAGGGTCTGGAAACTGATAGTCGTCCGATACGCATTTCGGAGCGCGTAGTGGGAGACGAAAAGGCCGTGTTGCGCTGTCCATGCGCGCCATGCGCTGGTTGTTGCGATGGCTGGACGGTTCCGAATTGAGTTGGCCTCGGCGAACAAGAGACGATATCCATGCCATGCTCAGGTACAAGGTAGGGAGGGGCCTTGTGGACGTGTAGTTTTCGGAGCACATACAATAGCAGATGGGATGAAGGTTGGACGGAAGATTATAAGAGAAGAAGAAGAAACTTGGTCGAACGAAAGGGAAGGCAACTGTGACGACGTAGTGGAGATTCAAGCTCCTTCCATAGGTAGGTATGCAATATTCAGCCTCACAACCTACCTAGGTAGGTAGTGAGTGATAGGTAGTGATGCTGACGGTATCAGCCACAGTAAAAGGTCCAAGTTACTTGATTGAAATTCTTGTCGAGATGGCTCGTCCTCCATTTCCTTCATGATGCGATGCCCCTCTGCACGACATCTACAACTATCAATTAACAAGAGCGAATCAGAAACAAATGTTCCTGGCTACTACTGCAGCATCAAAAACTCAAGTCTCGATCTCAAGATCTCATTAGCATCGCTCTAATTCCTCTCCCCCTGGAAATATTCGTCATGCTGAGAACACATAGAAATTAGGGGACTTTTCCCTGCGGTAGCAGCACCAAATGCCCCACCCCCGCATCAACTATCGCTCACTGTAGCCTCATTCCAGTCAAGCCCAGTCCAGGCATTCAGGAGTCAGGAGACAGATCGCTTCTCCTATTTTTGCTCGTCCTGAGGCGCGACAAGAGGGAGGTACCTCTTCCGGTAGCTTTTCGTGAACCAAAATAAGGTACCTACCCGACCTCGATCAGCTCCCTTGGTAGCTGCTTACGTAGCTCCATACCGCGCGAGGTACCTTGATTACAAGTTTCCTATCTAAGAAATTAAACACCATCCACTTCTAAACCAAACTATGCAAATACTTTGATCAACAAGACTCCTCCATCAAGCCAAAACAACTCAACTCAACTCAACTCAGAACAACATCATTGTTAATCCACCACCCAGCATGGCCACCTACTCGACCGATCCCGCACTCTACATTTACACCTCCCTTACTGCCGGCTCCTCCCACATCGTCACGGCCACTTCGCGTCTCGAGACCATCTTGCGCGCCAACCGCGTTCCCTTCAAAGCTGTCGATATCGCTGTCGATCAAAAAGCTCGCATGCTATGGGGCAGAAGAGCTGGTAAAGATGAGGGCGGTCGCGTGAGGAAACTTCCAGGCCTGGTCCAAGAAGGCATGGTTCTAGGCGTACGATAAAACTCCCCCTTGACAAGATTCCGGTTCATATCACTGACACACGTGGCAAATAGGATATCGTCGAAATTGAAGACTGGAACGAATACGGTGAACTCAAACAACATGTCAAGATTTACTACGACGAACACACCATCCCTTCCATCCACCAGAAGCTCCCCGACCCCCCGCTAAAGAGGCCCATCAACCTCGGCGGCGGTGCTGCCCCTTCAGCATCCGCATCGAAGCCTGCCGCGGCCGCTGCTCCTAACCCTGCGCCTCCCGCACCTCCGCTGCCCGAGACCAAGGGCGCTGCACCCGCTGCAAAGCCTGCAGAGCCCAAGAAGCAAGAAACAACCCTACCTGTCCGATCCGTCGCCGAGGATGCTGCGAAGAAGGCTAAGGAACTTCGTCTGCAAAGTTTGCGAGAAAAGGTCCACGGCAAGGATGGCAAGAAGACCGACAAGGATGAGAAGGAGACCTCAGATACCACCACCAGGAAGACTTCGACAGGCAGCGCCAAGGTCGCTGATGCAAGCCAAGACGAGATCAAGGCCGTTGAGGCCAAGACCGCGATAAAGGAGGAGCCCGAGCTGGAAGACAAAGCAGCCAAGAAGCCTTCAGACGACGACAGTGATGAGGATGACGATAGCGATGAAGAGGACAGCGACGAAGACGACGAGGACGAGAGTGACGAGGACGATAGTGACGACGAAGAGGAAGCCAAGAAGCCTGCGACGGCGACGGCGACGGCGGCAGCCAAGGATAAGCCTAAAGAGACCAAGAACTAATATATACAACTAGCAGAAATCAAGACATTTTCAAAGTCTTTGATGAGGAACAACAGTGTACAGAGCCTTCAAGAAGAAGCTCAAGTAAGATACCACCTTGGGGCATACCCAGTGTACTACCAGTCTAATGATCAATCTCACCTCCACTACCCAAATGTACAATAGCCTATATAATAATGTAATATTACCCGTCTCCAACTAATACAATCCCTCATCGTCACTCGCTGTGCCATCCTGGAAACCCATTGGGGCCTTTCCTTTGCCTTTACTTCTCCCGTCCACATCGCCCACCTCATCCTCCTCGTCGAACTCGTCGTCACTTGTCAATGCGATCGCCTTTCCCTTGCCTTTGCTCGACCCTGACGCCGGGGCTTTACCCTTACCCCTTGACGACGTCGATGCGCCTGACACGACGCGTTGAACCGGTGGTGGCCTGTCGTCCTTCTCTTTCTCTCGAACTCCCTCAAACATGGCTCGCACATGCTCGTAGTGGGCCAGCTCGCCAGCACTGACACTGGGAACGAGCTCATCGTTGGCGGCGAGGAAGTCTTCCTCCTGAACCATGACGGCGATATCCTCAGGCGTGGCGTAGTGGTCAAAGTAGTAGGCTGTTGATATGGGATGTTGAGTTGCTGGATCGGCGTTGATGGCGCGGATTTTGTTGTCCACTGCCGTAGCTTGACGCGTGACAGCCTTGAGCATAGCGTCACTACAAAGAGCGTAGAAGTCGGCACCGGTGTAGGTAAAGGGGAGTTTCTCGGCAACAGAAGCGAGAGAGACCGATGGATGAAGGGTAAACCTGTCAAAGTCAGTAATGGGTTTTCTAGTTAAAGATAGGCTTTTGTAAACTCACTTTCTTGTCAGAGCCTCCAGAATGGTCTGCTGCTTGTCGTTTGTATCGGAGACACCGAGGTAGAGCATCTTGTCAAAACGACCAGGTCGCAAAAGAGCAGGATCCAAGAGATCTGGTCTGTTGGTTGCGCCAATGACAAAGACACCGCCGCCGCCATCATCGCCCCCCGACATGCCGTCCAGCTCTGCCAGAAGTTGGGAGACAATACGGTCCATAACACCGCCACTATCGCCCTGGTTACCTCGTTTAGGCGCCACTGAATCCAACTCGTCGAAGAAGACAACGCAAGGACGAGCATCGCGAGCACGCTGGAACACGCGTCGAACGTTGGCTTCAGACTCTCCGATGTACATATTGAGCAACTCGGGTCCTTTGACACTGAAGAAGTTAAGACTGTACTCGGTAGCGATGGCCTTTGCCAGTAGTGTCTTTCCGGTTCCTGGAGGACCATAAAATAGGATACCAGAACGTTTCTTCATGCCCTTGGCAAAGAGCTCAGGACGTTCGAGAGGCAATTGAATAGTCTCCGTGACAGCTTCCTTGACATTGTTCAGACCACCGACATCATCCCAAGTAACGTTGGGAATCTTGGGTGCGCCGATAGAGTCCGAGAAGTTCTTACGAGCAGCCTCGACGGCGATTTCAAAATCCCCCTTTGTCAAGCAGCGGGCGAGAGGGCCACCAGCAACCTGAACGTCTCGTACGGTAACGACTGCGGTGTCGTTTGTATTCTTTGCCGAAAGCTGCTCTAATCGTGACTGTTGAGCAATAGAAGCTCGCTCGACAACATCCACCAGGTCGCCTGCCACGAGCGCAGCAGTCTTGAGGGCAATTGAGTTGAGGTCGATAGACGGTTCAAGACTGACGCCCTTATCGCTGATGATGGATTTGAGGATAGACTCACGCTCTGCCTCGTCGGGGGCTGTCATCTCCACCTCATGCGTAAACAGCCCTCGAACACCATCGGGTACCTTGTCGACTTCGTTCGTTGTCGCGATCAGCACGCGGGTATCTTCCAAGATCTCCTTGATCGTTGATTCGATACGGTCGGCGGTGAGTGCCTCAACGTGTCGAACAAGTAGGGCACAGCAATCAGGACCGCAACTCATGGCACGGTCTGCTCTAGTTCTGAGGAAGCCCTCGGTTTTGACGTCGCTTCCACTGCCGCTCCCTTCGCTAAGGATGTCATACGCATCGATTGTATATGTGTGCAGGCCCATGTCAGAGCAAGCGCCTGAAGCCAGACTTGACTTTCCAATATTTCGATGCGTTGATGTCAACAGGATTGCAACAGGAGGCATCTTCAGATGAATTGCCCTTGCACTCGTAGCAGCTGCGATCAACTCTCTTAGTTGGCGCCTCAGAGGTGATACGTACGGCAACTCAGGCTCCTGAATTGGAGGTGGTGTCGACTCAGAAGCCTTTTTAGGTGTTTTCTTAAGGCCAAGATAATATTGCCATGTGCTCTGCTTGATGCCGGGTATCCGGCTTGTCTCAAATCCTGAGCCATGCATGGCAACGGATGAGCTGTCAATGCACGCAACTGATCCCCAGAAAGCCTCTGCACTTCCATCTTCATCTTCATCAGACTTTTGAATCAGGATGTGGCCAACCTTGAACCAGGCTACACCATCAAAGTTGGAGGGCTGCTTTCCAGTTTCCTGGCCACCAGCAGTAAGTGCCATCACATCGTCCACCTCAGAACCTCCGGCACCGGGCATCTCCTGGAGCGTACGACCAAGTTCAGCATCGACTGGCACAGCAATAAGATCTCCACTTCGGACCAGGCGAATTTTCTGTGCAAAATATCGTTTCAGGCCACCAAGAACAGCGGTCTGAAAAGCTCGTTCCGCAGAAATAGGAGTTCGAATATGATGAATAGTGATGTCTTTGGCATAGGGAGGTCGTGCTGCGCTAGCAAACTTTGGAATCGTCCCCTTGCCCTGATATGAAGCCTTTTTCAGCGGTGCAAGGCGTAGGTACGGAGTGTCGTCAAGGTTGGCTAGGAGAATAGGTGAGGCATAGGCTGTAGGGCTCGCAGGTCGCTGAATCTGCGATTCAAAGAAAGAAAGTCTCCTCTCTCCATGCTTGGCGCTAGGTATTCTAGTCATAGGGCGTTGTGAATAGCCCTCAGGAAGCCCATAAACTCGAACAGGACGCCATTTGGCAGGTTCCGACTCGATTTGCCCAAAACTTCCGAGACCAAATGCCCCAAACCCATTCGCAGGAGGCTCCTCGGCGGCTTCAATCCTAACCCAGTCTCCAGAGAAACACCCAATTCGAGATAAAGATGTCACATCGACGTAGATTCTCGCTTCCTCATCATCTTCCAAAGACGGCTTTGGGTGTAAAAGGTCGGTGGGGATTTGTTCCATCAAACCCTGAGCTTTAAACAATCGACCTCGAGGTCTATCCGGTCGAGCGGTAGTTGCGGTAAAGTTGGAGAAGACGGACCCGGGCGTAGCGATCCCGTTAGTCTTTCTACCGCGAAGTGTTCCAACCGTCATTGGCGATCCTGGTTGTAATGTTGACACTCCACTAGCCTGGGTTGTTGGCAGAGTCGGTGCTTGTAAGGAGATCATGTCGTCCATAGAGTCATCCGACAATTCATCCTCGTTTTCAGACCCAGAGAGATCGGCCTCTGTCTCTGTAGCAGATTCCATATCCTCTGTCATGGTACCCGACTTGTCTCGGTCCTCGGCTGCAGAGTAAAACTGATCTGTGCTGGTATCATCCTCATCTTCGGGGAG
Source organism: Fusarium sp. NRRL 66739 (assembly GCA_021655895.1). Taxonomy (NCBI): domain Eukaryota; kingdom Fungi; phylum Ascomycota; class Sordariomycetes; order Hypocreales; family Nectriaceae; genus Fusarium; species Fusarium sp. NRRL 66739. Next base: position 101,937 of record JAJJWO010000043.1, read on the forward strand.
GCCATTGAGTTGCTGACTCGCAGTCATAGAAGCAACGCGGCGAATCTGCTTGGTATGGACGCGACCGCGCATGAGAATAATCTTGGTCGACTCTGTTAGAACACCCTGGGCGACAGGTTCGCACAGCATGATCTTGCCAGGATTCGGAGGAACGTGGGTAAGAGGGTGCGGCGGCAGAGGGAGCGGGAATAGATCGCCTGCGTGTACGACCTTGAGACTGCCCAGCGCAGCCCTGAGAGACGTCACAAGACGGTCATCGGGTGTTGAATCGGCGGCACTCTTTTCCTTAGAGTTGGCGGGGTGATCTCGAAAGAAGGTACCCTCTCCATTCTCCAGTCGTTTGGTCAATTCACTCTCCAAGCTCACAAACACAGTCTCGAGAGGTACAGGCGCGACGTCGAGGACGAGGATTTCGATCCCACCGCGGCTGTGGCTTGACAGCTTGGAGGGCGCAACCTGCTGCAGAGTAACAGCGAAGCCTTGTAGGGCTGAGGACGACGGAGAGAATCGGATAGTCGAGGGTGCGATCGCGGAAGACTCTATAATCGGCACAATTGACCACGGGCTATCGGCAGGGCTCGCGTTGGGCGCCCATGGAGCGATCGCAATATGGCGGACGTCTTCGGAGGCGCCTGAGTAGAGTTGAGCTAAGTTTTTGTTCTAGTATATATCCGCATTGAGTGGTGTGGTCGACGTACCGTTACCTAGATGGGGGAAGAGGTCGCGAAATATGTCTTCAGATACAATGCCGACATCGCTCTTGATGTGATCGTCGAGGATGAGCTTGGCAGCGATAGAAGGCTTGTCCTGACGACGTCTGCGGTTCCGTCGCTTGACTGAAGTTGTAGCCGGTCGCGAAGAGGATGCCATGCTGTCTGCAGCGCAAGCTTATTGTAATACCGGTAGAGGTCGCGGAGGATGGGGACAGGTAGGGGGAGCTTGAAGCGCAGACGTGGAGATTACTGCATTGCTTTCGACGGCGTCCAAGTAAACAAAATCGCACAATGAATAGAAAGGAAAAAGATCGAGTATACAATTGCTTGGTGAAAACACAGGCAACCCAACGGCAAAAGCTACCAAGGTAAGGTAAGTATGCTGAAGTTTTGAGTTGATGTTCGGGACGGCTCAAAGACCGAACCCAGCTTGCCTCGGCTTGTGTGGTAGGCGCGACACGGGGCCGCATCCCGCTCTGGGGTACGTACATGACTTGGCGGAACAGCGAATGCGGAGGCAGGAGACGGGTATCAGTCAGCAACTCCGGGCCGGGGGCTGGGGAAAAAAAAGCCAAGTCGAGGCCCTTGAACGGTGACTGAGCTTATCTATGAGTGGCAAGACCCTGGATGAGATTGACAGCCTGGGAAACAAAACACGATAAACGGTGCTACAAAGAATATATTGAGATTCATTTAATCATCACTGCATACCGAGGCAGGTACCTACTCGTTCTAGCTCTTGTTCACCGATGGCCAGGTATATACAGTACAAACAGCATCATCCCAGCAAAGACTGGGTGCTATTTCAGGCCTACGAATCTAATCATACAAGAAGCCACCACGTATCCAAGGTATCATAGACATCATTATCATGTATGGCCGTTGGCAGTGCAAATTAAACTACTCGAGCTGAAAACACAGACTAAACCATCATCCAGCCCCCCTATTCGACAAATGAGATGCAGCCTTCACATGCTTTTCAGCAAGGATCATCCCTCATTAAAGTCACAGTTTCCGCCACAAATCCGGCTGTCTGGCCAAATTCTGCTCCGTCTGCCCCTGTATCAACGCCCATGACGCAACTCGATTTAGTGGCCATTCAGATTTCAGTCTTCGGCCTCTTGAAAACGTTGTTTTAAAACAATCAGACGAGGAAGGGTTCGATTAAAAGGCCAACTACCACGTCTCTTGTTGTTCACGCTATATATCACGCCAGTCTTTCATTCACCGCATCTCGAAGCGAGGTCAACAGTCGGTCTGTCCACACTATAAGTTGACTTATTGGGTGCATGCGTGCATATCTAACCATCCAATTCGGCCCTCAATGACTTGATCCCTGATCTTTTCTGCGTCCGAGATCTTCCCCTGCCAGACATGCCCGTATTCCCTGCACGGTAGTCTAGTTTCTTTCTTATATCTCACCCGAAAAAACACGACTGCCCCTTGTTCGTCCAACGGCAGTCAACAATCTTGTATATTCGGGATATGTGCCTCTGGCCCCCATAGGCCATCAATATCCCTTCTCCAATACCAATAACATGGTTCAAAAGCATAATGGCTCGTCTACTGCGACTCAGCAGCAGCAGCAGCATCATCACCCCCGAGTCCTCGGCAAGAAGCTAGCCGAGACAGCCGTCCAGTTCTCCCAACAGGCCGAGAAGCTCTCTCACCAACATCCAACAGACGACGAATCCAACGTTGCTATTGAGGCGCAGTTTGTCACGCCTCATGATCCTGTCATTGTTACTTCAGACGGTCATCGACTTCCAGGTGTACCTTTGCAGGAAGCTCATAAGCTTAATATCCTCCGCGAAGAACTTGAAGGCGAACCTGAGAGCGTCGAGATCAGAACAGGCAACGAAACCAAGGAGGAGATTTCCAATGTTGAGAGCGCAGACCCAGAGCAACGAAGAGTCGTTCAGCTACCATCAGAACATAATGGCGAATCTATGCAAAAGTCGACCAGCGGCGACACATTGCGAAGACAAATGCCCCCATCTCATACCAATCCCCTCTTCCCTCCATTGCCACTATATGGCCCCCCTTCCTTTCACCGCAACCTTCAATGCATGTTCTTCCGGATCAGCTCGTTTTTCCTAAGCCTGGCATTCCTCGGCGTTATTGTTCTGGGCTCGTTGTTTACGACTATGCCCATTGTGTGCAAAAATATCTTCTACCGGGTGACCTTTCGCGATCCCGATTCCGACCGGCCATTCTACCAAGAGGAGAAGCGCAGGGCTCAAGCTAGGCACGAGAGTGAAAAGGCCTGGAAACAAAAGAAAAAGGGCGGCGAGACTCTAGAGCGTGCGGAAACCGCCCAAGAATTCCCACCAACTGAGGGTGGACCAGATCCCATCATATGCGATGTCGCCTACTATGCGCGCAGAGTTGGTCTTGATGTCGAGACATTTGAGGTCCAGACCGAAGATGGCTTCATAATCGACTTGTGGCATGTGTATGATCCGAAAGAGTACGCTGAGCTTGACGAGAGCTTAAGATCCGACCAAGGGCCAGAAGTCTTTCAAGGTCAGAGAAGAAAGCTCAAGGACCCGATGCAAAAGCCCAAGTTCCCCGTCTTGCTCATGCATGGTCTTTTGCAGAGCTCGGGTGCCTATTGCTGCAACGACGACGAATCTCTTGCCTTTTGGCTTTGCAAGTCTGGCTACGACGTGTGGCTTGGCAACAATCGATGCGGCTTCAATCCAAAGCATGCACTGCTTGAGTACAACGACCCAAGGATTTGGTGCTGGAATATCAGGCAAATGGGCGTTTTCGACCTCCCTGCATTGACAGCCCGAGTCATTTCCGAGACTGGCTTCGAGAAGATTGGGCTTATCTGCCACTCCCAGGGAACAACACAGACATTTGTTGCCTTGGCCAAGGAGCAGCGACCTGAACTTGGTGAGAAGCTGACCGTGTTCTGTGCTCTCGCCCCAGCAGCGTACGCCGGTCCTCTTATCGGCAAGATGTACTTTAAGTTTATGCGAATCATCTCACCGGCCTTCTTCCGTATCATGTTTGGGATCCACGCTTTCATCCCCTTCATGATGCAGATGCATAAACTATTGGACCCGCGTCTATACGGCTGGCTCGGCTACAAGGTTTTCTCCTTCCTGTTCGACTGGACAGATGCACGCTGGGATCGGGGCCTGCGCAACCGTATGTTTCAGTTCGCACCCGTCTACGTCAGCGCAGAGTCTATGCGATGGTGGCTTGGCCGTGAGTGTTTTGCCCAGCACAAATGCATCTTGGCTACCAAAGAAATCACAAAGGCCGAGGAGCATATGGACGCAAAAGGAGATGGACGACCTGTCACGCCAAGGACCAAATCAGCCCTTGAAGCCCATCGAAAGCATCCCAAGGGCTCTACTGCATGGTACAATAAACAAGCGCCGCCCATGGCCATGTGGGTTTGCGGCAACGATGACCTTGTTGACGGAAAGAAATTGCTCCGGCGTTTCGAAAAAGGCCGTGAGCCTCACGTCGATTTGGTTCACAGCAAGGTCATCCCCGAGTACGAGCATCTAGACGTCATCTGGGCCATGGATGCGGTCGACCAAGTCTTCAAAGAAGTTCGAGAGGTTCTATGGAAGACTTGTAACGTGCGTGACACTTGCCGTGTCCCCGAAGGATGCGAATCGGTGCAGCCACGGAAGCACATGACGACGGTTACCGAGGATGTAGTTGAAGAGAGCCAATCCAGCAGCAGTGGTTAGAGTTAGACGTTATTGAAAAGGAATTTGGGCAGCATACACCACATGCACGAACCAGTACATGCATTTACAACATTTGGATAAGGCGTCGGGAGAACAAGGATTATGTTCATGGTTTGGATTTGATTTGGATGGATATCATGTCTTGCAAATACCCCTGGATAGCTTTTTGGATATCAACACTGTCAGGATACCTATTATTGTATTTCAAGCTGGAGAGACGGTGTTGTTCGGAGGCGTTAAGGGTAAATGCAGATATATGGACCTAGAGTAATGTAATAGTCTATAGAACATGAATCTCAAAATGATGAATTAAATCTGTGCAGAAGCACAGTTGATTCGAAGTGTTCTTGGGTATTAGATATTTCATATTCACAATACTATCGCCTTATCGCATGCTCTTTATTCAAGCGTGCAGTGTACCAAGCTCTAGCTCAACTGTCCGAAGTAAAGTCTCGGAAGTAGAGAATTTTTCCATTGGTAGTGCCAGTGTTGACCGGAGGTTTAGCATTATTTTGTTTAACCTTTGAATGAATACACTCCCCTAAACAAATTAATAGCCGGAACGATTCCAGAGGCCTTGCGATATCACATTAAGGGAAAAGGTTGTGGTGTAAAGCTAAAAGAAAGCTTATGCTATAATTGTTTAAGTAATATTTCTACAATTTATGTATTTTACATGGCGCCGTGACTTGAATAATGCTTCCATCTCTTTGTAGCTCTTATCAGACTCAAGTTCACGGCTGGTTTCATTGCCTCTTAATGATTAACCCATACGCTCGGCCTCCTCCAACAACTTGTCTACGCTGAACCTCGCGTCGCCTGCTGCGAACCAGCTCAGCAGCTTCTTTCGCTCCTCAGCCCTGTTTTTGCGCTCGCCGCTCAATTCAGCCGTCTCGCCTTCCCAGCCGCCGTAGAACCGCTGCAGAGTCATGACCAGCCACTTGGCATTTTCCGGTGTGACGCCGCGGTCGGGAAGGACTTGGCCCTGCATCAGGACAAGACCTCGCTCATCTACAAGATCCAGGTGGTGTGTGATGGTGGTGTGAGGCTGCGCAAACTCGCCTCGGTTCTTGTATTCGGCAAGCTGCGTGAAGAGAACAGTGCTTGTCTTGGACTCGGCATCAAAGGTCCATTGGAGGAAGTGAATCTCCGCACCTTGGGCGGGATGTGGCACGGGGAGGACGAACTGGGGGGCTCTTCGTGCGGCCTCCTCCATGGCCTTGTAGGTCGACGACGGGAGAACGGCGCAGAGGGTCTGCTCGGATGAGGCATGTCGTAGACGCCAGATGGCTGAGAGCTCCTTGTCGGGAAGCCCACGAACCTTGGGGAGGTCGATGATGTCATTCAAGGTCTTGATCGCTGGCTTATCTGTGCCAGTTGGCGGAGGCTGTGGAGGGGCTGCTGGAGCTTCTCGAGGATCTCTGCCGGGCTGGTCTTGACCGGGAGGGTCGTCTGCGTTGGGCTGGACGACTGGAGTTTCGGGTGCTTGAGGAATTGTCCCTGGGGGAATCTCAACAGCATCTTTGCGACGCTCAGCATTGATCTTATCGGCGTAGGCGGCCTTGAGCTGGTCAATGCTCTCGTGACCTTCACTTTGGGCTTTCTGGTTGAGCTTCTCCTTGTACTTCTCGACAACGGCTTGCGAAGGTTGGGTTGTTGCGAGGAAGCGGACGTCGTGAACTTGAGCCCATCGGCGCTGGTTGACAGCTCGAGGGGCACGTAACGGGGTGGCGATAAGCCGGCGGAGGGCAGGAATTCGTAGCGAGGCCATATTTTCAGGTCAATTGAGGCGATAGATTGACTGTATACCCCGTGATCGTATCGGCAAGGGAGCGTTGGTGTTTTTGAAGGTCTGATGGAGAAAGATTCAGTAGCAGGGATTCTGGCCGTCCTGTCGTCACTCCAATAGTGGGGCCGCATCTTACGGAAAGACGGGGGGCATCTCCGATTATGATGTCGTTGGCCGGCTTCGGAGCTGGCATGATGACAAAGAGAGCTTCAGCAATTGGACCAATCTGATAAGACTAGATAGAAATCTTGAAGCACAAATGTTAAAGAATTTGGGCTCTATTTCGACTTCACTTACTTACCCTTGGTTACTTCTGGTCACTCAGAAGCGTCAACTACCTATCTACCCCGCCATATAAAATTCACCGCTTTTGGTGGGCATCAACTTTCTGCCACTTCTGTATCACAAGACAAGAGACAAATCTAGACGTCTTCCCGTACAACTTGCAGGGTTTTGGCCGATTTAGTTGCTTTCATACGCCTGGGTGCGATTTAGAGCCTTCCTGAAACCTCACCACTGCCCGTCATGGCAGACTTCAGGCAATGGGCTCTGGAATTCGTCTTGGCTGATGATGAGGGGCAACAGACGACGATAGCCAAAAAAGCCGCCAATGGTACTTATACTCAGCTCACTTCGGATTCTTCACGAGAGATCTTATGCTAACTTCTTCTTATAGAAATCCAAACTGCACAGCCCAATACCAACCCCGTGGCACGATGGGTTGAAGCCGTGCAACCATGGATGCCAGGGAGTGGCAATGAAGCAGAGAATGAGACACCAGACTGGACCGCAAGAGCTAAAGGTATCTTTTGACTTCAATCACGACCTATAGCTGGACTCTCTAACACTTATAGCACTGGAATTTCTATCTCGGACGTTGGATTTCTTGGATAAGGATGTTCTAAAGCCAAGCCAAGGTGTGCTCCCTCTCATCTGATACAGCTTCTTTCTCCTAACAACGAACCAGTAAAACTACTTGTCGGCTTCTTCGGTGCCATGTTTGACGTAGACCATAAAGCTGGCATCATGCCTTCAGCTACTGCCCTGTCCCGAATAGTCTCCATGAAGTCCTTCCAGCGCCACATGGGACACGACATTATCCGGAAAATCTGCAGTTTACGAGACGACTTCCCACGTCAAGTATCTAAAACCAGACTTGAGATTTACCATCTTATTCGCTTGCTCATGACAACTCCCGGGGTTTCAAGCGATTTGCAAAATACTCACGGCTCTTCCGCTGGGTTTATGATCGACTTGCTACAGCTATGTCGAAGCGAACGAGATCCCGAGTGTTTGATGATATGGTTTGACATTTTGAGATTATTCATGTCGGAATATTCTGTCTCACAAGATGTCTTGGATGAGGTCTATGGAATCTTCAAGCCATACTTCCCTATTTCCCTCCCCAGGGCGTCTCAGGTTTCAATTACCCCCGAGGAGCTGAAGCTACAGCTACGAAAGTGCTTCTCAGCTACTCGCTTGTTAGCTGAAAAGGTTTTTACTTTCCTTTTGGGCAAGCTGGACCAGGGCGATGCCGTAACTGTCAATGTCAAGGTAGGTAAACATTCTATTACTGGGCATGAGAACCAGAGACTGACGTGGATTAGGTCGACATTCTTAAAACTATGCAAGCATGCTTGGATGAATACAGCCATCCGCAACAATCAGTTGCTCCCTATGCTACTAAAATCTGGGGCAGCTTAAAGTACGAGGTACGAAATGGTGAAATTGAAGACACTATCTGGGGTACCCTGGAAGTCCTCAAGTCTCTTACGCGAAGGCTCACTGGAGATCATCTCCGTGACTACACGCTCGCCGTTACCCGGGACTGTGTTCCGGACCTTGCAACATCCATGTACGCTGCTCCGGCTGGTCGGCTCATGGTCAGCGTCTTGAGCGCCAAACCAAGTGCATTTGTCTTGATGGCAGCTCCAATCCTCACACATATTAAAGACAACCTCCGACATCCCAAGGCCCCCGTTCATAGCCAAGATCTTCTCAAAGTATTGCACGTCATCCTAGAAACCCGACTTCTACTCGTCGACTCAGATATGACCGCGGAAGACCGGGAGGATTTTGCTGCTATTGATGGTTTCTTCAAGTCATTGTATGAGGATGTTTACAAGAACACGGTCAGCCTTGGCTCAAAACCCGACGCTTCATATGACGATATCAAGATAGCTTCTCAAGCAGTTCACGGTGCTGGAGCTTTGGTTTGTCAAAGACCTTCCAAGTCTCTGAACATCTCCGATGATAGCACAGGAGCTACCTCTGAACGACTACTCCCCGAAGAAGCATGTTCAGAAATATGCGAGTCTCTATTCGCCATTCTTAAGAAATCGAGTCCAGGACATCCCCGATCACCTGGCGGCGATGAGCTTATCAACGATGCAGCTATGGCGCTGCAGCGTGCGATTCGCCTATATCCCAAGGGTTTCAACCCCTTGGTCGATCAATGTCTGGACACTATTCGTTCCAGTCGTCAAAATGCTGGAGCCGAGGAAGCAGCAGAGACAGTGACGACTTTCGGAGCCCTCATTGGCTTTGTGGGCTCTTCAGAACTACCTCCAGCGCCCATAGACGGACTCGACCACTTCATTTACTCTGCAAGGGCTTTCCTATCAGAACTATTTGATGCGCTCGACGCGAAGTCAGACCCTCAAGTGTGGTGCGCTTTGGCTGCTACAGTTCAATCTATCATTCGGCACTTCAACGACGCTTGTCTGGCGAAGAATGCAGACAAAGATATTACTCTTGAAGGTGAACCCTTGCAAAGGATCAGTTCAGTGTACACTGATTTGAATCAGCTTGGCGGGGAGAGACCTGCTGAACACTCCCTCGAATACCGCAAACACATTTCATCGTCAGCTTCTGTTACTGAAATAAGGATTGATTTCCTGCTCATCACTCTCTTCATTGCAAGACAGCTCTATCGTAGAGCCACCAAGGTCATCGAAACGCATCCTCAGACAGGCAAGCAAGCTCTCAGCCTGAGTGACGACTTTGCCAATGTTGATGAGGCTTCTGGACACCAATACCTTCATCTCATCTCTACTCTTGCGGGCTTTGCTATACACGAATTCAGTGAATCTCAGCAGACGTATCTGAAAGCTGAGAATTTTGCAATCAACCTTTTCCGAGATGATTCCATCACAATCCCTCGAGGGGTATCCGAGCAACTGGGAATGGAGAGTGGCTCATCCTGGAGCTGGCTGGCATCGGAAGCCCCTAACGTTCTGTCCCTTGGTATCCTACAGTCCTTGCAACCATCTGCAGTAGCACGACTTGTATGTATCTCCTCATCCTTGCATGTGTGCTATTTTGGCTAACCTGGTTATAGTTCGATAATGGAGTCGCACAGGAACTGATCCTCAGCGGATTCGCGGCAGACACAAACTTCAGCAGACCAGTGACACTTTCGATCCTCACCATTCTAGCCAATAAATACAAGATTGAGACGCTACCGAGTCTCATAGCAGCCCTTGAACAGCGCACCACGAATTTGCTAACGGAATCTTCAACCGAAAACGAAGCCTCTCGTCTGGAGCAGATTACTTCCACCTATGCCCTTGTGGCAGGAATAGTGCGACGATATAGTGGCAAGGAAGCCAAGGGATTACTTGAGGTGGTGAAAGACTCACCTAAAGACCTTAAACTTGGCCCTGAGCTTGCACGTCGGCTTGAGATGATTGTTGCGCCTCAGCAACCGCTCGCCAAAGAAAACTATGCCATTATTAAGCCTCTCTGGACACAAAAGGTGTACTTCCAGCTAGTAAGCCCAATGCTACAGGCTGCTACGGGTAAAGACGAACAAGTCCAGGACCAGCAAGCCAAGTCGAGCTACAGTACTGCCGTTCTTCTCATGGTGAAGCATATGAACTTCCCTATTTACGAGGCCGATGCGGACCATATCCTCCGAATCTCGATCGCCATTGCTCAGAGCAGTGGCATTGGCCCTGAAACCAAGGCTGCCCTTGATGTGCTTAAGAACACGCTCTCAGAGGCTCCTGAGAAAGGCAAGGGTCACGTCCGAAGCATCATCAAGATCTGCAGCAGCATCTTCTCCCACAAGCCTGCTTCAGCAGTTGTCGACTTAGACACGGAGGGCGCTTGTGGCAAGCTCGCGCTGGAGATTGTGGGAGGCCTGCCGCGCATGTACGACTCACAACATTTGCTGCCGCATGCACCTCAGGTACAGAGAGAATTGACATTGGTATGTGGTCATCGGGTGCGAGAAGTGAGGAAGACAGCGCGGTTGGCTAGAGCGGCTTGGGCGGATCTTAAGTAAGGTAGTGGGCGTTTCTAGACAAAAGGCATTGTGAATTGAGTCATTAGCATGAAGCTTTTTGCCGCTGGCACAGCATATCTGAGATGTATATGCTTTTCCAGCTCGACAGTGATTGATTGGGCGCAATAACTATGGTCAAATTGGTGTCTAAGTCAAAGGCTTCCTATATCCCATCAACATGTGGTATCAAGACAAATTCCTCTGTAAACGCCGTAGTAAATATCGCCCACTGTTCTTCTCTTTATTTTACAGTAAAAGCCCCACCGCTTACATCCTACGCCTTGCGGCGCTTACCTCCCTTGTTGTCGGCTGCATCGGTAGTCTCAGCGGAAGTTGTGTTAGCAGCAAGGATGGCATCGAGAACATCGGGGTTGGCATCCAACAGGTCCTGGGATACGGTAACGCGCTTGGGATCTCGCTTTCCAATCAAGGGCACCGAATTGGCGAGCATCTCCTGGAAGGGGACGGCAACGAACTGACCCGTCTCGTCAAACCAGCCGGTAAAGGGCTTGGAAATCTTGAAGACGCCGGGCTTTGAGTTCTTGTCGGTGACAGTGATGGTGAGGTTATAGATGGGGACGTTCTTCTTGGTGGAACTGCTGATCGAGACCTGGGGTTGCCAATGTTAGAGTGATATGCCAAAGGGGATGATAGTATCGCCGTACCGTTTCGCCAGAGGGAGAGGTTCCCTCATAGATAACGCCCTTCTCACGGAATGTCATCCATAGTGTCAGGGCGCCGTTGAGCAGACTGTAGAGCACGACAGCAGCAGCAGTGTAGTATTTTGTGCTCTCAAAGCCAAACTTGTAGTCCCAGAGGAAACAAGCGGCTGCGATACCGAATGCGCTGAAGCCAAGCGCAAGGCGAACGTCGGTGAGCTTGTGAGACTGCTCAAACTTGAGAGAATTGAGGTAGTTGGGGATGGCGTCGTCTGAGGTGTTCTTGAGGTCTGCATCGCGAGGAGCCACCGTGTCAGTATCATGTCTCGTGTAAGAGGTTAGGAGAATCGGGGAATATTACCTGCGAGGTTGTAGACGGAAATCTTTTCGGCTGAGTTAGCCATGGTGAATTATAGGCCTATGATGGCTCTGGAAGGCGATATGGAGTGTTCTTGTTTTGTTGTCAAAGCAAAATAGCCGTTCTCCGAGTGCACAAAGTATCTAAGTTCGCTGTCATGGGGAGGTCTGTTCGTGGGGCTGAAGCATGCGGATAGCTGTCCCTTCATTGAAAGTCTAACCGCTAAGAGCTAAAGTCCGCTTAACGATGTGGCTGCTCCGCCCGCTTGTGGCGCATTAATTAGCTTGGTCGTGGCTATTTGGCTTGAACCTCACAACTTCAGTCCAACAGCTCCATCATAACGCGACATCAGCTTCGCCTTTCCTCACCTCAACCGCCCGCCTTCGATTGTTGACATCATGGTGCAAGTTCCAGTTCAGACCCTTCATAGGGACCCCCAGCTATTGTACGTCGGCTTCCGACCAATCTACTATCCAGTCAAATCACTGACCTGAGGCTCTCAGCTACTGGATCCTCACCCCCATCACCATTGTCATGGTCTTGACTGGTGTTCTCCGTCACTATGCCAGCGTTCTCATGGCGAGCGCGCCCAAGAAGCAGGATACAGGCACCATGCGCGAGCAGCGCTCCCTCGCCCGCGGCGTAGCTCTGCGCTCCAACCACCATGTCCTCTCGCATAAGGCCTTCGAGTCCCGCCGTGATACCTTGACGAGCAATTACGAGTCCGGAACATACCTTAAAGAGCCCGACCGCAAGGGCCAACCCCCTGCGAATCCTCTGTCTGACCCCAGTGCCATGGATGGCATGATGGGTATGATGAAGAACAACATGGCCATGATCATCCCCAACACGCTTATCATGAGCTGGATCAACGCTTTTTTCAGTGGCTACGTCATCAGTATGTCCATCGTCTCGTAATATTGAGGGTCGACTAACAGTATTAGTGAAATTGCCTTTCCCCATCACCATCAAGTTCAAGAGCATGCTCCAGGCTGGTGTCCAGACCAGGGAAATGGATCCCCGATGGATGTCCAGCATCAGCTGGTACTTCCTTTGCATCTTCGGTCTTCAGTTCGTCTATGTCTTTCTCCTCGGTAGTGACAACGGTAAGTGTTCAAGTCTTGACTGGTTTATTCAATCGCTAACACAATGTAGCTGCTAGTCAGGTTGCCCAACAAATGCAGGCGCAGCAAATGCCCAACCCCATGATGGGAGGTCCTGGCCAGGACCCCCACAAGCAGTTCGTAGCTGAGGCTGAGAACTTGGCTGTTGTTGAGCACTACTCTGTTCTGGATAACGTTGAGGAGCGTCTGTTGGCGGGTATCAAATCGTAGATTCATAGAGCGAGTAAATGTACAAACGCCCAGCACAACGCGGTGACATATCTTCCTGGTCCTTGTCCTTTTTTTTTTTTAGTTCACAAGTGTCACTGTCCATCACTATGCTCCATCCCACCAGAGGCAGACGCCGAGTCCTTCAGCAGCCATGCTGGCCTTGATGCGATAAGGCGTCTTGAGAGGCGAATCCTCAGGTTGGGTCGGCCCTGCAGGAGCCTGGTCGTGCCATTCTTCGTCAATCACCTGGAACCGGACCATTTCATGATTATCGTAGAATAGCCGGTCTTCATCGAGGTTCCAAATCCAGAGTTGCTCGCTGTGATTGCTGTAGTTGATGTCAGCTTCTCTCCTGGTGTAATAAATGATGGGCAGCATACTATTCGGCACCCTCGGGCAACTCCTCAAATGGGACAAAAATGTCGTCGAAGAAATCGGTTCTCAGGTTGATACCTGCTGGCGTAGAACTTCGTATTCTGCCAATCATGACTTCACCCTTAAACGGACGAAACACGACCATGCGAAACTCAGCTGCATGATGCTGCGTTAGCCCCCACATCGACATTCGAGAGGCGTGTGGACAAACCATTCACGTTCACCAGGCCTGTGCCATGGCCGATGAGACCTTCTGATGCCCACTCCAAATCGTACAAGCAGATGCAAAGACCAATCTTCTGAATAACCTATTTCATTTGGTAAGTCATGAGGTTGATGTAATTAGTTACTTGACTGAACAACTCACTTTATTAGAGTATTTTGCGTTGATGTTGTCCTCAATAGCATCTATGCTGCGCTTGGAGAAGTCCTCCGGTGCAATTTGCACCAAGTCGGCGATCTTTGTCTAAACAGCTTGTGAGTCTTGATCCTGCACAGCATCTTTTTGGTGGGGTGCGACATACCAAGATGAACATTTTAGAAGCTGATTACAGTTGAAGTTCCGACGCTGCGATCTTACAGGCAAACGCACAATTAATCAGAAGAACAAGAATATGGCCGTAGAGTCATGAGAAGAACTTCATTATCATAGAGACAGCGAAGTACCAGCCATGCAGCCTCAAACTGTTTCCAGTTCCAAAGACGGCAGAAAAAGATGCCAGAACCGCTAGCCGTTTGTGGTTAGTCATATCGGCCTGTATGGCTCACCGCCTTCTCCAAGAGGACTAGAATGCCGGCTGTCTGGCAGCTCGTCAGTTTTGGACCACGAGCTCCTTCCCTTTCAATTCGCTTTGGCCATCGTCGTGCCTTCATTTTTTGGAAAACTTGACAAGGTACATCAACAACGGGCAACCGCAGTTTTTCTAGGTAGTTCCTGCCTAGGTACCTAGGCTACTAAGCCGTTCCAATAGTATCCTTACTTTTATTTCTTATCACTCTTTTATACTTGAAATCCTCTTCCTCCCTTACAATTTCTATAATCTTTGTTACTGTGGCCGACAAGCTTTAAACGACTCCTGAGACTCGTCTCAGTACAAACCCCACAAAGTCGACGTGTAAACTTTCGAACCGACTGATTCACAGACGCGCGTCTCGATTCATTTCCAAAACCAGACCCTTGGATTCTCTACTCGCAGAATCGAATTCGACCACCTAGGAACCTCTCCATCTTCCTTGACTTCGTCATGTCGGGTTACGGCTACGGTCCTCCTCCTCCTCCTCCACCACCTGCTGCTTCCGGTGGTCCTTCGGGCTATGGGCCCCCAGCTCCATCATATCCCCAACATGGTCAGTGTCGAGGAGGACACCATAATCGAGGACGTGGTGGACATTACAACAACACTCGCGGTGACTACCACGGCCCACCACAAGGCCATTACGAATACGGCCAGCCATATCCTCCCCATCACAATCCTCCATATGGTGGCTCGCACCCGCCTGCTGGGAGCTATCACCCACAGCAACCCCAATGGGCACCGGAACACGGACACCCGGCCCATGGACATTCGCAAGCCCCCATGGCGTCTAACAACTACCACCCCAACTACGCTCCTCAGCCGTACCCCCCTCAGTATCCTCAACAACCTCCTTATGGCGGTCCACAGCCTTACCCCTATCAAGGTGCCCCTCCTCCTCCGCCTCAAAGCCACTACGGCAATGGGAGATCACGCGGCGGTTACAATGATCGGCATGGTCCAAAACCTCCAATGAACGGCCCTGTACGTCCTGGCTACGAGCATGAAGCAATGCCCCCGCCCGTCAATGGCTACGGCCAACCCTATCCTCACGATCCTCGCGCAGTGCATTATCCTCCCGCGCAATATCCTCCTTACCCTGGGCCTCCTCCACCCCCTGGCCCCTCTCAACAGGATGGCTACTATGGTCACCATAATCGCCGTGGCCGAGGAGGATTTCGAGATGGAAATTCTCGTGGACGCGGAGGTCACCATGGGCACGACAAGCCTCGTCACCACAAGCAGGGGCACAACGATTCCAATCACAACAAGTCCGAAACCCCAACACTGGGAAAGAAGAAAAAGCGCAAGATGAATACATTGGGCTTGACGCCCGGCATGGATTCTGAGTCAGAAGATGATGAAGGAGAAGAGAAGGTCCTGACGGAATTGATCGGACAGGAGACACTCAAGTAAGTTCAGCTGTCCCTGTACTCCAATAATCCTAACAACTGCAGTGTCAAGGATGTTGCTGCCTTTTTGGCGGACAGAAAGAAGCATTTCCCTACAAAGGCCCGTGTAGAGGCTAAAAAGGCTGCCGAGCTGGCACAAAATGGCGAAGACAAGGCTTCCTCGCTGGAGAAACAGGCCGACAAGCTCAGGCGCCAACTACGCAAGGTTGAGTCGTCGATCAAGCGAAAGAGAGAACAAGGCGATGAAGGTGATGAGATGCGAGACCCATCCGATGAGTCTTCAGACGACGAGCCAGAAGTCATGTCTACTCGTTCCCACGTTGCTCCACCACCTCCACCACCCGCAAAGAAGGCCGACGTTTCCAAGCACTGTAAATATTATTCCACTGGTGGAACATGCGGCAAGAAGGGCAAGTGCCGCTTCGTCCACGATCCTGAAGTTCGCGAGGCGGCCATGAAGGATCGTGAGGCCAACAATGGACGGCTCACTATTCAGCAGCGGCTGATTCTCAACGACAAAGAGCAAGAAGACCTCACTGTCCTACAGTCGATCCAATATCTCCGCAAAAAGGGACTCATGGAGCCCGAGGATCCCACGGTTAAAAAGGAGCCCAAGTCAGATAAGGCTGATCTTCCTCCTCACCCCCCTCCGTCAAGTCTGCTTCCTGCTGCATCTGCTTCACTCCCCCCTCTACCTGTCAAGCGAGAGCCTAGCCTGCCTCGCCGCAACCCGCCTCCCTCTATCATTCCTAGTGCCAATAGTGGCAGCACTCAAGGGGTCAAGCCCTATGAAGGATGGTACCTGAGGCCGTATGGGCACACCAACGACAAGTCATCCAAGAGTGATGATCTACCTTGATTATCCTAGCCTACCACGATGTTCTTCTCCTGCAATGCCAAGATCATCTACGTGGCTTGTGAGGTTGGTTGTTCTACGTCCTTGATCTGGATAGTTGTCCTTGCCTGGATATCAGGTTTCTCGACACCATGTATGAGTACCAAGCGAGCTTGTTTTGTGTTGCGCTGCGAGTGCAACTAGTCATCCAAGCAGATGTTGTATTGCTTGCACCGGGTTTAAAAAGCTGGTCGCATCAATTGATAGTTTCGACAAGGAAACCCGCTGTAATGTTTGTTAAGACGGTTACGGGGTGCATTGCTTTTGGATCTAGCTGGGAGAAGAGGCGTCGAACTAATTAATTGAAGAGCATTAACGGCGTCTAAGTTCTGGACGTTTTGGTATCAACAACCACCATGTGCTTCCATTGCGTGTGTTGTTTTACTACGGGTCTTTTTGTCAACACACATACAATAACGCCGTCCAGTGACTGGCTGCAAAGTTGCGGCTCCTGAATGTTATCCTAGGTCGTTGCAGGGCTCAAAGCATTCAACTTAACAGCAAGCAACGAGTAGTTGATTTGTTGGGCACGAGTGCGTGCTGTCGTCATAAAATACTACATTACAAAGGAACTTGTTACGAAGAAACATAATTACTCTTACCAAGCAAGGCTTCACGTCATAGAAGCTGGGAACCTCTGGTACAAACAAAATCGTAGCAACTCGTAAAACTGTACAATTACTTCTAGACAACGAGACCATTCTGAAGCGCTGTCCCAGAGTGTATCCATCCATACCTATCTACAGTATCAAAAATTCGCCATGCCTGTAAATCCAACCGGCGGTTTTTCCATCCACCCCCTGTCTGAGAATCCATCCGGGTCAGCAATCCTCCTCGACCAAACCATGCAGCCACCCCCTAAACGGAAGTAAGAGAAGAAACAAACAAGGGGGGAAATGACAACTCCGTCGCTAATGTAGCCCCTAAACAAAATAGCTCGAAGAAAGAAAAAACAGCAACAAGAAAGGATATGCATGTTAGGAAAGATGACGCAAGAAAAAAAAGAAACAAGCCAAGCTCGTAAAAACGCCGCCTGCCAACTCCTCGACCGTTGCTCGCGTGGTTATGAAAGTTGCTCGGGATGAGGGTTACAAGAGAGTAATGTGTTTAGGGTTTGATGATAAAACGCTTGAAAGAATTATTCAAAAGCAATGGGCATATCAAAAGACCAAAAGATAAATCATCGGCGTCGACCAGCGCGAAGGGATTCCAAGGCGTGGCGCTTGCGAGCCTCCTTGTCAGCCTTGAGTTGTCTCTCAAGGCGCTCCTCTTCAATGTCTTCGCGCCGAGCAATCTGCTCAGCTCGGCGTTCTTCAACATCGATGTCATCCAAGCCTGCCTCCATGTCTGATGAGGCATCGGATGCATAACCATAGCGTGGACCGCCCTCTTCTTCGTCTTCGTCGTCATAATCAATAAAGTCATCCATGTCCTCATCATAGTCGTCTTCGTAGCGTGACTTGGAGTGTGATGGACGAGGCGCACGTGGTGCACTGAGGAGCGCTCCACCGCGAGGGGCCTCTTTCTTCTTGGGGGCATCACCACCAGGCTGGCGTCTCGCAGTACCGGTATATCCGGTCGTCGCCACGGCAGCCTTCTTGACCTTCTTGGGTTCCTCAGGCGGAGGCGCTTTGCCTCCGGATACCTTGCTTCCAGGCATCTTGCCTCGTTCCACTTTCGCTGGGGGCAGCGGCCTGCCATTACGCGGATCCTTACCAGCTCCGGGCACGGGCGTGCCATTCCGTTGACCAGGCTTCGCGGTGCCGGTGTAGCCTGTAGAGGCTGTAGGAGGACCCGGGCGTTGTTTCAAGTTCTTTGTTGCGCGAGGGTCTACCTTTGCTGGTGGCTCCTCCTTGACCTTCTTCAAGTTGCCGCCTTCAACCTTCTTGTGCTGAATTTTGCCAACCTGACCCATCGAGGCCTGAGCCTTCTGAGCCCGAGCCAGAATCTCAGCGAAGGAACCCTTCTTGGGAGCACCTCGGGGCGCGGGTGGTGCACTTGAGGGTCCAGGGGAAGGTCGACTGGGGGCGGCAGGCTTCGAGACCCTATTACCCCCATTCATGGGTCTGGAAGAGAGGACGTTCGGTTTACTACCGCCATTCGTCGAACTCGAGGGCCGTTGTGACGATGTCGGTCTGTCGAGGGGTCGTGATGGAACGGCTGGCTTTGAGGATGAAATAGGAGGTTGGGTTGTTCGTGGTGCCACTGTACTGGACAGGGTCGTGACTCGAGGCGTCTTGGAAATACTCGATCGAGCATCATCGTCGGCCTTCCTCTTGGGTAAGGTGTTCGATCGAGGCAGGCTCTGGGTGGGGGATGGTGCCGACCCCTCATCACCACCGCTGATCTGGGCGAGAAGATCTCCAATCTTGAAAGTCATGGTAAGTTCCTGATAGTCAAAAGTTTAGCAGCAGGTCAGTTACTCACAGGCATCGCGTCGGATATGAGTCAAAGAGCTTGATAAGTAAGTTGACAGAAGCCCTCAGAGCCAAAGAGGAGCAAGTAGCCTCGGGCGTGGATTGTGAGTCATTGAGCGGCTGGAAACGCTGCTTCACTCTTCTCTTTTGTCGTCAGGCACTTTGTTTGACGTCTACAGTCCAGGGTTTTCTGGTGACGTGAGGCGCGGTTTCAGTACGAGGTCTGTTCGTGGTCGTATTCGCTCGAAATTCGCAAGGGAAACGCCTGAGAGCCAGGCGATCACAGAACCAAGGAAGGGAAAAGCATACGGTTAGAGAAGAGCAAAGAATCTGCCAACAGCCAACTTTATGGGCGAGGCCGCGGAATCAGGGAAAACGCCACAGGCTGAACGCGCCGCTGACCACGTGACCCTGCTGCTGTGGCCGTGCATCGAGACCCCCGGCCGGTATCTTTTTCCGAACTGCCCCGCCTAAGCGAATTTTGTGCCCACAGGATCAAAATTGACATTGAGCTTTCGCAGCGTCGCGAACTTTTCAACTTTTTGTCACACCGAACAACCTCAAACCTCAACCCCACGGACTCGAAGGTTTCAGTCTCCGCCCAACTTGCGGTTAAATTGATTGATTTCTCGTGTTCTCCTCTGACTTCAGATGTGAGTATATAACCTGCGCTTCTCCCCCGCCCTCTTGCGACCCCTCGACAGAACGCACGCAGTCGCATCTTCACCAATCAATCAGTCAGTCCTAACGATCTCGACCAGAAACCACATTCAAAATGAAGCACCTCGCAGCTTACCTTCTTCTCGGCCTCGGAGGCAACACCTCCCCCAAGGCCGCCGACGTCAAGGCCGTTCTCGAGTCCGTCGGTATCGAGGCTGACGATGACCGTCTCAACACCCTGATCTCCGAGCTTGAGGGCAAGGACATCCAGGAGGTAAGCTTTACATGAATTCAATGGTCTACAAGACACGATGCTAACACACAATCTCCAGCTCATCTCTGAGGGTTCCGAGAAGCTCGCTTCCGTCCCCTCTGGCGGTGCTGGTGGTGCTGCCGCTGGTGGTGCCCCCGCTGCTGGCGGTGCCGCCGAGGAGGCCAAGGCCGAGGAGAAGGAGGAGGAGAAGGAGGAGTCCGACGAGGACATGGGCTTCGGTCTCTTCGACTAAGCGATCTCTATCTAGGGATACGCACGGTTACGACGCCTCACGAATTTCGAAGATGCTACGCACGGGTTGTTCACCGGTTCTTACATGTCTCTGGCGTGGGAGGATTGGCCGCTCATGGCTGGGTTTGGTCTCTCTAAGGATGGGATAGATACGGCTTATGAATATTAAAAAAAGGCGGTTCGGGATCTTCGAATATTTTTGTCCCCCTGGTTGTGAATATTGCTGTACTGTGCTTAAGTGGTTGATTTCATGCGGCGCACATCTGTTCAATGCCGAATGACTCTAATTAGGGTTTAGGGGCAGCATCATACACTGGTACGTTCAAATATGACTGTTCGGTCTGACTTGTTTACACATGATGACTCTACGAGGAACGGCTGCATGGCTATTGTTGAATAACGTGCTGTGCGTCTTCTTATTTCCGTCGTATACTTGAATTGTGTCTGCCCCTGGCTGGCTTGAATTTGGACGGTCAAAGGATCAATTTATTTAAGCTGTTTCAATGGCACTTGTAACTTTGCATCTGATGATCAAGCTTTAGTCTGAAGGATCCGACAAGGAGCACCAACCCTAGACTAGATCTATCTTCAGTCTTAGACAATACATTATGAACAACTTTTCTCATTTGATCGTATAGTACCAACATGATTTACAGTGATAATTTGACTGAAGTTCGTCGTTGTAACAAAAGACCATCAGTCAGTCAGTCTGTTACCCAAGAATCTCCCATGAATTAGATAACACTTCTGATATCGCCCTGGAGTGTGTGTTTCCAAATGTGAAACGCATTATTACACAATGCATGCTTGCCCAACAAACTCCCGTGTACGACCACACGCCCATTGAACGCCTCTACAGCAAACCAAGCACTACCTGCCACGTCGTTTTTCGTATACCGCTACTACTTGGCCGGGCGATATCCCGCCTCATCCCCGGTCCACGAGAACGTCCTGCCTTGTTCCTGGTTGTACGAAGGAAGGGGAGAGTTTCCGGGGTCGTGGTGACCCGGGAGCTCAACAGGGGCGATCTGGTCCGGAGGCTTAGGGCTGGCAGCAGGAGAAGCAGAAGCGGTGCCGTATTGTTGGGGATAGGTGTCACTGCTATCGAGAGTTAGCAAACAGAGCTTGAGCTAGGTTATATCGTGTTATGGGAGGAACTCACTAGTATGACACAGGTTGTCCGTCCTGCCCTACCATGCCTGGGTGTGTTCCATATGGAAGTGACTGATGCGGGCTGAGAGGCGGGCTTTGAGTATACGACGTCGCCATGAGACCAGGGCTCTTGGCCGGCGCCCAAGGGTCTGCGATGGTCTGGTTCGGAGAGCTGAACTGGGTCTCGACAACTGGAGGAGGAGCCATACTGCTGCGGAAACTCTTGCGATAGGCCTTGTCGAAACCGCCTCGTCTTCCGCAGAGATAGAGAAGAGCACCAGCGAGGAGCAGAACTGCAGCGCCGCCGACAGCTATTCCGGCGATGGCTCCGGTAGAAAGACCCTTGTGTCCTCCGCCGTTGTCGTTGTTATTGTTGCTGCTGTTGTCGTCGTCGGTTGACTCTTGATCGGAGGATTTGGGGTTTGCAGTGGCAGAGGGGAGACCCTCTTCGGTTGGCCATGGGTCTCCTGGTCGTAGTTGATAATCGACGTCCTTTGCCTTTTCCTGCCATTCGTCGAGTGTCTCATTCTTCATCTGTTGCAATGTCAGCTATCACTGATTGTAGGGTCAGAAGATACAGAAGGCCTTCTTACAGGGTTGACCACACCCATCATATGATACCTCACGCAAGATCCAGGTGCTCCGCAGTAGAACCAGATGGGGTCGGTATCGTTGACGCGAACTCGGAATCGGGGAGCCTGTTGCAATCAGCATCTTTAAAGCTCACAGCTCTTCTGGCTCGGGCAACTCACATCGTTGGTAATAGCCTCCACCTTTTGAGTGCCACTGGAGAAGCCCTTGCGGTCTAGGTCGACATATTCATATGGAATACACGGGTTATCAAAGTCTCCTCGGATGACCCAATGAGCACTGGGATAGAAGCGCCATTCAATAATATCTCCCACTTTGGCTTTGACTTCTGAAGGGGTGAATTTGTGACCAGACTGTTCCATGATGAGCTTTGCTGTCTCATATAAGAGTTCCATCTTGTAGACCTACCGCTCCAACGTTGACTGTGTGTGTCGTTGTCCCAGTAGACGAAGTCCCTGTTGCAGATTCATCGAGTGTTGACGTGGGAGCCGCTGTTTCTATTGAGCCAGCCAATTCCTCTGTCGTGACAGCGGCAGCGTTGTCGAGAAACGGCTGAACTGACGGAGGGTGAATGGCCCATGCTGTCGTAGCAAGGACCGACAGGCCTATCAAGGATTTCGGCAACATTGTAGAATTGGGTATCACTGAGAAGCAGCTTGTGGATAGCAAGCAGATTCAAGTTGAGCCCGGGTTGAAATGGAACAAGGAGGGGGGGGGAAGTAGAAGCCAGCGGAGAGAGAGAGGGAGAGAACAAGAGCTGAGTAACGAAAGCTAGTCTCTTATTACCTTCCCGCTGCTCAACGGAGTGTCCTTGTCCTTGAGGCAGGGTACCATGCTGGAACTAGTAGACAAAGAGGCAAGATTCGGCGGGGGGCTGAGTGAGAGTGAGAGTGAGAGTGCGAGTGAGAGGCTGGTCTCTTGTTCTGCACACCATCTGGGTACCGCTTGAGGCACTGCGTCCGTGGATGAGAAGGGTATAGGTGTGGTAGAAGGCCCGTTGTCGTGCATGGATGCATCAGCCAGACAAAGAAGATGCTTGACAGATCAGTCTGGGCAACCCCAGATCAGCCCTGCCAACCATGCCAGTCATGTTTGAGGATTCAGAAGCACTGACGTCTATGATGAAACGAGTCTTTGTTATGACCAAGGCCAAGTTGGCTATACAGACGGCATCATCAAGCCACGGTGCTTCAGTAACCGAAGTCCCTACAGCCATGTACTGTAAGCTTATTAGCCAAGCGAATCTAAGCTCACCGGAGAGGGAGAGGAAGAGGAAGAGAGCAGTAAGCACTATCAACATGCATATCCAGAGCTGCACCAGTCAGCATCAGCCCCCAACTAATAAGCTGCAATTTTGGGTAGCATCGTCTAGCCATGATTCGGCAAAGGCCGTGTGCCAAGACTGCAGCAACGGACGCTAATTCCTATCTTGAACCTCGTGGTAAATGTCCATACAGCGAAAAGAAGAGCCGTGACACGTTTTGTTGGCTTCTGTCGATTATGGTGCCAGCCAGCCAAGATGTTGAAATGCAGCCAAGGGTTACTCGGCCTAGACCTATATATTTCTTGAGGCCTAATTTGTACGTTTGTGTCTACGGACACCCGCGGTGATGCATCATGCTTACTTACCAAGAAACCTTTCCACCAGTAGAAACTATTCACCTAAATCATTTCTGCCTTACAGTACAGCACATGCATCCATACATTGACCTACTTTCGCCTCTCATGGCCAGCTTGCCACTTTGCAAATGTCCGATCGCTTCTGAACCTACTGTACATCTAGCGAACCATGTAACTACCCGGGAGAAGATCAAGGCACAATAATTGCGTATGCCATATCCTATCACCATTCGGCCGTGACTCTCGCTTTAATCCACTTTGGAGTCTCGGCCTCAAAGGGCTGAAGATAAGGTTAGAGTTTAGCCCTACAGCTCGTCCACTAGGCTTTCGATAGTTCCAGACTTGCCGGCCCAGTACCAGTATTCAAGTCGTTCAGTTACTGTATACGCAGCACTGCGCAACGCCAATGACCCGGTTCATTGGATGCCGTTACTGGCCAAACCCTCTCCAATTCAGAGAACAAGAACGTTCTCGTATTTCCAGTCCAGGGCTGCGCCTTGTATGCAAGACGTAGCTATGCACCGCCCAATCTGCCAGTTTGACTATTTTCAGATCATATCTCCCTGATATAGATGATTCGGCGTGATCAAGCTGGCTTAGATCCTCGTAATGGCCACCATCGCTTTAATCTTCTGAACGATGTGGCTTTATAGCTTCTGCAAGGGACGTGTAACCGTGGCTCAACGGGAGTTAAACGACATTCACCAAGCCATGGACGCCTATCGGACATTTCCGCTGTACCTTAGAGTGATCCCGTTCCTGCAGGCTTTCCAAGCCATATATTTATTTCAGTGGCTGTAGCTGACAGACCTCAAGACCAGTTAGCCGAGCATCAAGAGGCTGGCGAATCAATAGTAGCGTAATCCCAGCTTCAAAAACATGTGAAAATAGCAGACATCACTCACATCCGTGGCTGTTGCCGTTTCAATGATACATAAAGACGAACGATAAATGAAATATTATTGTATCTCTACTATAGACAAGAAAACACCTCTATGAGGTCTTATTTTTGTTACCTGGCTTGCTTGCTGAACTTCCTGGCAGCAAATCGCTTTCTTGGACAAGCTTGAGGAAACACCACAAATAGCAGAGGATGAACCCGGCAGCGCCAACACCAACATTGGCCACGACCCAGAGATCAGGCTTGTCGGAAGGAGGCATTGCAAATGTATCAAGGACGTGCCATGCACCCATAAAGGCGTAGAACAGCCAATGAATAAGTGCCGTGCCCCATTGCACCCAGACTGCTTGGCCTTCTTGGAAATAGGCGCCCAATGAGGTTGGTGGAAGACCGAGCAGGTAGGACCAAAGCAAAGTCAGGACCGCATACGGCACCCGCAGGTCAACTCGCTTCAGCAAGGGGAACATGGTCCATGCTCCCAAGAGGTTGGCAAAGCCGACCCAGGCTCGAGTGTCTTTGTTCAGCCCCTGCTTGCCGGCCAGGAGCAAGGTCATGGGCATCAATGGAAGCAAAACACTCTTCTCGTGAACCTGGTAACTGAACAGGAAGAAACCCCAGGCTGTGGCAGCAAAGGCCAGAGGTAATGTTGTTTTGCGAGGTCGCAAAAACAAGATAATGTTGGGAGGAATGATCGAGGCAAGTGTAGCACCGAGAGCTGCCTTTTGGAGAAGAGGTGTTGGCCATTGTCGAATCTTGATAACAACATTGGCAGCACACCAGAAGTTGGCGACCTTGTCCTCAAACAAGCCACGGGCAAAGGGGAAGACCCGGTGAACCATCTGAACCAATTGCTCGACAACAGGCCAGTAGAAAGCTTTGGTGTCAAGAATGTCGACAAGCTGAGGAAGTAAAGGAAGCGATGGTGTATCCTTGGAATCCACGCGCGCATCGATGCCCTGGCTCTTATCGTAGAAAGTGCCGAGGACTATAGGCAAAATGAGGATGGCAAAGGATATGGCGGTGACAAGAGATATGCCAAAAAGCCTCGTCAGGTTGATCCGGGGGTAGACGCATCGTCCCAGAAGATACGAGAAGACGCTGAATGCGTAATACAAAGCCATCTGCTTGAATCCCAGCGCGCCAACAAAGAAGACGGCAGCCCACTTATACCGTTCAGCCAGCATACTCGACATGCTTGCTACGACAAAGCCGAGCATGACAGTGTTGTACTGGAAGTGGACGTGATCAATAAGAATGGTAGCAGGCTGCATTAGAATCGCAACGAGCGCAAGCCACGCCGTCCAGTTGGTGACCCCCTGGAGCCTGCTGTATCGTCGCACAAAGACGATGACGGCCGGAACGTAGATGAGATACTCCGATATTATAACTGTTGCCCTCATGAAGATTTTGAGGTTGGGATCCTGGTTGCCCCGAGACGTAAAGAGCGCGAACCACGAGGGATCAATGTGAGATCCGATCTTGCCGAGGACCCAGCTGTGGTAGGCTGTAAGGGGAGGGTAATCGAGACCCCACCACTGAAGATCATGAAAATACCATTGCGAGATGGGAAGTTGTGTCGTGACCTCCATCCAGTGTCGCTGCGCTTCGTAGTCGCCATACATGGGCGGTTTGCGGAAGCCTGTATTTGGAAATCTATGTTAGGGAGAGGTGTCATGATGGTGCGTGATATCAGATGTCCTTACCAGAATATCCCCATAGACCAGCAGCCCATCTGAAGAGGCCAACAACCATGAGGATCGCGGGCAGAACCTCCCATTGCGACAAAGAAGTGCGCGCAGGCCAGAGAAACGCCGCAAGAGGAAACGCAGGTGCTCTTACAAGGGTCTCTGCACGAGAGGTCTTGTCGCTGCCACCACTACCGCCATTGCCAGTCTTTTTAGGGGCCTTGCGCCGAGGCTTGTGTGGTGACGGAGAAGGGCCGGCCATTGTCACCGCGCAAAGAATGAGTGCTTCGAGGAAACGAGCGTCGTCATCAACAAGCGCAGCGCACAGAGAACTGCTGGTTGTTGCAAGAGGAGACAGCGTGGAGCTTCTGGAAGCTATTCTAGGATAGAGATGATAGGCGACCCCGGAAATTTTGGTGGAGCTCCTATTCCAACGTCGGCCAAAGGAGCTGCCGAAACACCGACGTCACTTGGACAGTATTAATGTCGATCATGCGTGCACTGTATGGTGATGCTGTCAGGCTTGGACGAAGAGCTTGGCAAAACTATTAGCCACAATCTTTTCTTTTTAGCATCTTGTTCTCATATATACAGCCTCAGAAGCTCGTCTCTCGCAAAATGCCGTTCCCCTTCGTTCTCCCGACAACTTCGGCCTTCTCCTTCTCCTCCAGCTTCAGCTCCGATTCTCATCCCTCACTGCCCCTCAACGCCAGTACACATCGCGGCGTAGTACGAGACGCGCTTAAGAAGCACAAGAGACTTCCACCAAGCTCTCAGGTCTCGAGCTTGAATACCGTTGTTTCAAGCGTTAACGGCTATCTCCCGTATTTGCTAGCAGTGGACGATGGTCTAAGTGCAAAGGGCCTGTCTAATGTCGTGCTCAAAACTGCCCCAGCCATTGAATGGAGGCCCACGTTATCTGGGGATATTATCCCAGGACGTGAGAGGGCTAGAGTCAAAATCTCATCTTTAGAACATGAGATTTCGTTTGTTCTGTCAACCTTGGGCTTTACCCATGTCTTGACAGCCCGGTCAGCCTTACAGCCTCTCTACTCGACTAGCACAGAGTTTCTAGGAGCCCAAGAGAGAACAAATGCAATTACAGCCGCTACAAAATCCTTGCTCGAGGCCGCTTCAATATATGACTACCTTGCAGGCCGAGGCGAGCACATCGCAGCCAGTCCTCCCTGTCCTGATGTTTCTCCCGGTACAGCACGAGCCCTGTCATCTCTAGCACTCGCTGAAGCAACGCTACTTGCTGTTCTCAAAGATGATCCATATCCAGCTATAGTCGCTCAGGACCGGAACAAGAATGACAAAGAGTGGATGTTCAAGGCACCTGAAATCCCAAAAGTTCGCGCCCATCTTTATGCTCGACTCTGTTTGGCGGCTTCAGAGCATGCAGCCAAGGCATCTTCTTTACTGAACACAGCTGGCTCTGGATCTCAAAAGATCAACAGTGGCTTGCTCAAATACCTAGAAGATCTTCGCCGAACTTGTCGAGCTCGGGCTTGTCGTTTCTTCGGCATTGATGCAGAATTGGGCGGGCAAGTCGCAGACGGGATCGGATGGGTTCGCGCTGGTCTTTCGGAGCTTGGTGTTGAGGTCAAGGACAACAGCAAGAAGGGCCTGAGCCTCAGCCGACTGAAGAAGGACTTTGCAGAGAAACGCGAAGATCGACGAGTGGACAAGGAGGCAGCGTGGGGGAGTGATGCAGGCAGGCTAGAGGAGACGCGAGTGCTAGAGATGCTTGATGCCAAATGGAACAAGGTCAACGATACGGTAAGCGATCTGCCAAGAATACTACAATACTTTCTAATGATTACTAGATGAACACGCAACTCGTCCCGCCCATCAATACTCTCCTCAGCAAGATGCCTTCAGGTCGAGAGATTCATACAATCAAGCCGTATGAACCTCCATCGCTTGATAGAGATGTGCTGGAAGCCATGCGCGCGCCTCCAGAGGAAGACGACGAGTTCGGCGATGACTTGAGCTCAGATGACGATATCAAGGGTGGACCGTCAGCTCCAGTCGGTGCGTTCCCAGGAACAGGAAACGATTATTCACGGAGTCCAAGCACACCGGGCAATGCGTACTACTAGTGGTGGGAAAAACTCAGGATTACTCTTGATAGTAGTGTATGAATATGTGTATATAAAGTTTGTCGGAAAACTATGCAAGCCATATTTGTCGCTTCATTCTAAAATAAGAGCATAACTTATGCTAAAGGCATACAGTTCCATTGGATGTGTTCTAATCAATATCGTGCCAAGTACACAATCACAAACAATTGATCTATATCCCTGGTCCTCTAGTTCATATATCGCAGTCCAAAGAGCTTGACGTTGACGTAGACGGAGCCGTAGACGTAACTGTACAAGGTGGCGGAGTAAAAGTCGGTTTGGGAGAGCAGATATCGTAGTAGCTATGCCGTAGTTAGAATGGAAAGGCAAATTAGAAATGTACAGTGGACTCTTGAGTGACTTACCCTCCGTACATTTCACCACATTCATTAACATCATCAAAGTAGACGAACTCTGATTTGCATGGCTTCTTTTGCGGCGACGCAATAGTAAGGCCGGCAAGGCTGGCAACAACGATAGCAGCTTTGAACAGCATGATGAAGACGTAGTATGAGATTTGGATGTTTGAGGGTTTGTCCTTGATCGAATCATTAGAGAGGCCAGGCTTTATAGCTGGTTTTGGGTCAGTTGCCGAAAATGGGTATCTAATAAGGATAGAGTTTTGGCAGACCACATCGGCAGATGATTAACTGTCAAAACGAAACGTGAACACGAGTTGTCCGTGTACGAGGCAGGGCAAGACGTTGCGGGCTGTCAAGGAGATCCTGGGGTTGTTTAATTTAGCATAACACCCAGCATCATGCTTAAAATTACCTTAGTTCATGGCCATCGATAACGTTGATCTCTTCATTTAAATAGGCTTTATGTGTATCAACTCTCGACTTGATATAGACGATCTCAGAGTGTGGGAAGCTAGGTACTTCTAACGTAGACTTGTATACGACGTTCGCAGTCGATCACCCATCATGATCTATTGTGTCTTGGTGATACACTAGGTAGTTGCTTGGACTCGTGCCATGAGTCCAAGCAGCTCTCTTTGTACCGAGATTATCCCTGGCATGAGGAGTTTCAATCCAACTCTGTAAGTTTGGCTACTAACTGTTTTTACATCACCAATCAATAACCTCCGTAAAAGGTTACAGCAGCTGGAACCCTCGGAGAAAGATGGAGGGTAGGGAAAGGCTCATCCAATGCGCAAACGTCAATAGGAATGATGATTTGTCGTTCTGTTTTGTTCTCGTCAGGTCACATTTAAACCCTCAAGTGCTCCCGTCGCATTCGGAAATTCAATTTGATGTCGGCTTTTTATGTCGTTGGAGGAATATTCGTCGGAGTTCTGGTTCCGCATTAGCTTGGCATGAGCACTTGATCAGATGGCACAATATCCGAGGATTGAAAGTCGCCCCAGCTAAACACGAAGATGCACGAGAGAACCCCGGAGTTTGAATAATCAAAGAAATAATATTGCTAGGTTAGCTATCAGAACACAGCGTGAAACTCCTATCCACATAGCTTATACACAGGGTTGCAAGTCCTTATAATCTCATACGCAGTTTCATCTGCGACAACCCTTGAAATCACCACCGCCTTCCATCGTCAGATTCGTTTTCAAAACACTCGTTTGTTGGTCTATTTTTCTCCTCTAGCTGCCGAAAGCCATCTGCTTCTTGATCTCGGCAATGGCCTTACCAGGGTTGAGGCCCTTGGGGCATGCTCGGGTGCAGTTAAGAATGGTGTGGCAACGGTACAGGCTCATCGAGTTCTCGAGGTTCGTCTTTCGCTCGGCGGTGCGCTCGTCACGAGAGTCGGCGAGCCATCGGTAAGACTGGAGCAGTATGGCGGGACCGAGGTACTCCTCAGAGTTCCACCAGTACGAAGGGCATGATGTAGAGCAGCAGGCACAGAGAATGCACTCGTAGAGACCGTCGAGCTTGCGGCGGTCCTCCTTGGTCTGTCGGTACTCCTTTCCCTAATCATCTTGTCAGTAAAGGCGGGCGGTTACGTGTCAGAAAGGGGGTCGTACATCCTCGGCAGGGGTATCGCGCTGGAGGTAGGGCTTGATGCTCTTGTACTGCTTGTAGAAGTGCGTCAGGTCAGGGACGAGGTCCTTGACGACGTAGGTGTGAGGAAGAGGATAGATCTTGACGTCGGAAGAGGCCTCGGCAGGAATTCGACCTGTTCTGAGGTATTAGCCACTTGCAATTGTAACAATAATCTACCACCGGCTATCCGGACCAAGGGGACACATACACAAACAGGCGAGAGTGTTCTGGCCGTTGATGTTCATGGCGCAGCTACCGCAGATACCCTCACGGCAACTTCGTCGGAAGGTCAGGGTAGGGTCGAGCTCGTTCTTGATACGGATAAGGGCGTCGAGAATCATAGGTCCGGTCTTGTTGAGATCCAGCGTGTAGGTCTGGAGACGAGGCTTCTCGCTGGGCGTATCGGGGTTCCATCTGTAAATCTGGAAAGACCTCATCTTGGCCTCGGGCTCCTTAGCAGGCTCGCTGACTGAGGCCATGGAGCGAGTGAAGACAGTTCCGGGTCGAAGGGCAGCCGTCCTTGAGACGGCGCCGACAATTCTCGAGGAAGATCGGAGGGCAGCCATGGCGAATCGAGTGCAATTGGAACCGGAGGAGAAGGACAGTCGAACTTCACGATGTAGAGTCAGAGCTGTGGTCGGAGAATTCACAGGGAGAAATGCCGTGCAATCCCCTCCGCTGGAACTGAATTGTCGTTACCGTAGGTAATTAGGTATTCAAAGAGCGTGGCGAAAGGATTCTCGGCGTCATCCAAAACACCTTCCTCGGTTATTCAATTTACGCTGGGGGCTGTTGGCCAATTAGAATTTAGGCTTTGTCAAAGTTCGGCTCTGCTGGACTCGGAAATCATAGGAACGGGAGCTCGTGAAATCATGGACATTGATCCCGCCGGGAGCCATGTTCCGTGATATTGCTAACCGTAGTTGGACCGGCTGGGGGTGGCTCGGTCCAAGTCTCCAGCCTCAGCGGACCGCCTCGCTTCGAGAAAAGCAATTATTTTCTTTGTTCCCGCGGAATTGGCCCATGGGGAAAGGATATTGGAGGGGCGATGCAAATGATTAGATAACAAGTATTCCAAGAATCGGCGCTCGACGACTTTTGTTTCTCCGTTCGCGATTCCACTTCTCGGACGACACCAACTTTTTCTCTTACGATCTCTTGGGCAAAGATGGCTTCCCTGTAATTGCTCGAACCCATATCAATATCCTTATTCTCGGCCGTCTCTTGCTCCAAGCTGTCACTATTCGTATCGATTCTTGTCCTCCCACGATCCACTTTCTAGCCCTCCATGGCCACGCCCGCTAATCGACTTGCTGCGGCTTCATGGCGAACGCTTGCTAAAGGTCCGTCGCATCGTCTATACGACTCCTAAACTCCCTCGATACTAACTCAATTGTCTTTCAGCTTCATCGCAATCCTCCTCCCGACTTCGAGTTTGTCCCCGCGTTCCAATGGCCTCGTGCTCGCGATCGAAACTTTACTCCACCTCACCCGACACATCAAGATTCTCTTACCATATCGCCTCCTCTTTCATTGCCAAAGACAGGCCCTACGACCCTTCTACTCACGTCTTTCACTTCAACCCCTACAACCGCATCCAACCTCCGCGCAACCGTCGCCCCTCCGCCCGGCCTGAGTCTGGACACGATGCTTTCTTTGTCAGCCGGATCAACGACTCCGGTTCAGTAGCTTTTGGAGTCGCTGATGGCGTCGGGGGTTGGGTAGACTCTGGTGTTGATCCTGCTGACTTTTCTCACGGATTCTGCGATTACATGGCGTTGGCTGCCCATGAGCACCAAACCAGCTCAGATCCTCCATTGACGGCAAGAAAGTTGATGCAGAAGGGCTATGATGCGATCTGCAATGATCGCAGTCTTCGTGCCGGTGGTAGCACAGCATGTGTAGCAATTGCAGGAGCAGACGGGAATCTAGATGTCGCGAACCTTGGCGATTCCGGGTTTTTACATCTTCGACTAAACGGCGTTCACACGTATTCGGAACCCCAAACCCACGCCTTCAACACTCCCTTCCAACTATCTCTCGTTCCCCCAAGTGTTGCGGCCCGTATGGCAGCTTTTGGTGGCGCTCAGTTGAGCGACCTCCCTCGAGACGCCGATGTTACTCAGCACTCCCTTCGACACGGCGATGTCCTTGTCTTTGCGACCGACGGTGTTCTCGACAACCTCTTTAACCAAGATATCCTCCGAATCGCCAGCCGAGTCTTGGTATCTACGGGCGCATGGGTCATGACCGAGGCCGGCAGCGTCCGCGTAACCGACACATTGGAGCCATTGGTTGAACTTCCTAGCGCATCTCAGGGCAAACGAACGGCGACATTGCAGAGCGCCCTGGCTACCGAGATCGTGACGGCCGCAAAAAGAGCCAGCGTCAACACGAAACTCGACGGCCCCTTTGCGAAGGAGGTTCACAAATATTATCCCCACGAGAACTGGCACGGCGGCAAAGTCGATGACATTTGTGTCGTGGTAGCTATGGTCAACGAGATTGCTCCCCCTGTGAAGAGCAAGCTGTAAATTTTTGTCACTGGATTTATGGGATGATTTCATGATAGAGCAGAGGGCCATATAAAGACGGGAACGCAAGCATTTGGTGAATTATCATTTTGGGACGTTTGGAGTCATTAGTCTATATAGACGGACGGCAGACGTGCCGCGGGTTGCTTGAATCATGGGGTTGTATATAGGCTGGCGCAAAGAAGAGGCTCGCACATATACTTAATTATAAAAGCGTGTTTACCTTGGTGGTTTGGCTGGATGCCTGTTACGTATGAATATCTTTGGAAATTTATCAAGTTGAAGATGTACTTGAAAATATCTATCCAAACAATGCACCACTATGAACCTGAACCTCGCAGATAATAAATTGAAGGCCAAAATGAAGATGGACTTGACATGGTGTCACTCCATTAACATGGTATTTCTTTATTGTATTGTGTTCTAAGCAAAACATTCTCTATGATGATTTGAAGTGCAGGGTAATTTTGACCAGCTTGGCGAGTGAGATCACAATCATGACATCACCAGCTGTTGCGCTATGGCGCGCGCTGATTGGCCAGATTAGGTCTACAATAGGGGCTAGCTAGAAAAGGCATAATTTACATATAACC